>KZ808244.1:142423-153525 GCA_000696205.2 Oncopeltus fasciatus
GACCGTAGAGATTGTTAGTATATGTTATATATATATATTGCAAGTATATATATAAAGGCTTAAGTACCAGGTATAAGTACCAATTATTATTGGTTCGTATTACCAAGTATTATAAAGTATTATATAAAAATATATTAAGGCATATAAAATACATATTGTTTTTGGTCAGTGCTTTATTTAAAGGGTTGCCATAAAATATTTTGCTTAGAATCCGTTTAATTTAACATAACAATAGCTATATATTATTTATGTATATAATTATACCACAAATGTGAAAAGATATATATAAAATGAATCTTAATATATTGCACATGGAAATTTTTTTGATTGTAGTAAATTCAATTCAATTTACAATTCTTTCTAAATTACAATTTTTTTCCCTCAATTTACTGTAAAAGTAAGTTGTTATATATAAAACTATTAAGGCAAAATTTAATCATAAATGTCATTCCAAAAAAATCCATTGTTGAGTAAGGGAGTAAATTTAATCAAGTAGACATATATATGTAATATAAACTGTTGGTATCTATCGTGAGTTTCTTTCTGATATAGGTGATGCAAATCATGGAGAAGATTTAAAGGTATCCGTTTGTGGATCAGGCGTCAGGTGTGTGAGGGAGTTAGGAGGGAGAGGACATAATGTCAGGGGTAGGCGCACCTGCCACCGTCTGTGTCATCTTCCAACCCCCTGGGGTGAAAACATCCCCTGACTAGCTCGTTCGGGCGGAATCTTATATATCTTGTATGAGCTGAAAGTCTCTCTGTCGGTGAGTTGCGTGAGCTAAGCGAATTTATCACATACTCTAGTGTGGAATTACTATTTGGTTGAATTCTGTTTGGACTTAGATAAGATTCGTCTCAAATTAAATTTCATGGCTTAACTTAATTTTTTTACTATTTTAAGGCGTTCTGAAGTTTTAAGTATATATTTTTTTTTCGGATTAATAGTCAAGAGAAGTAGATTTCTTAAGAAAGGATATAATATTTTAATCATAATGATAATTGTGGTAAAGTAATCTCAATTTCCAATTTATTTGAATCGTACAGGGAGCTAGAAAACAAGTCTGTAACCTTAGCCGGGAATCGAACCCAGGTCACCTAGTAGCCGGGCGGGTGCGTTTTGGTAGCGGATGCCTAGCAAGTTCTTCAACGGGTTCGATTCCCGGCTGATGTAGTAGGATTTTTTCTAGCTCCTTGTACGATTCAAATTAATGTAATATTTATTCCTTGTCAAAGAAGATCTTATCCGGTGGTTGTAAAAAACATATAAAATAATTACTATTATTACAGATTATTCACAACTTTTTAAAGAACTTTCGAGTTGACAGCATCATCTTCAGTACTACAGCGAGGTGGTCGATGGTTCTTGCTGTACTCTCTCGTATACCAGGAGTAGCGTCGTGGCCTAGAATACAGCTGAGAGGTCGACTCGGCTGGCCATCGAACATCTCAGGGTACTGACGATGAGGTTCCGAACTCGAAAGAGCTATAGGAGACTTTCAATAAAAGGCGAGGTTCTGGGCCCTGTTCCAATCTGAAAGTATATCACGGTGGCTGTCACAGACAGGCCAGGACTAGAGGAATATTTCCTTGCGATACCCCAACTCCCTCTATAGATTGTATGTACCTTTCAGGCCCTTAAATGAAATCCTACGAGGCAGACTTAACCGCAGTGGATGTCAGTGAAAATATATTTCTATTAACACTATCGATCTACCCCCAAAAAATGCAATAAATTTTTAAATTAATTTAAGTTACAATAAACAATAAAGTTGCATTTAAAAATTTCATACCTACTACAAAATGATTTAGTAGTAACTGAGAAGAAATTATATATATTTAGAACTAGATAACATTATCATACCTTCTGTTATCCGTCTTCATTGGTTTCTGCAAACCATCTTCTGTTGGCGAGCGCTTTCGGACATTGTCTATCTTCTTGGCTGAATACATGTGTTCACTGTCACTGTCTGTATACAAACGCAGTTGAATACAGACAGTGACAGTGAACACATGTATTCGGCCACGAGGATGGATAATGTCCGAAAGAGCTCGCCAACAGAAGATGGTTTGCAGAAACCAATGAAGACGGATAATAGAAGGTATGGTAGTTCTACATTCATTGGTAGTGAAAATAACCTTTTAGATTATTTACCTAGATAACATTAGTTGTGTTAGACCAGTGAAACTATTACTCAAATAACTTCCACTTGACTTGTGAGGAAGAAATTTTCACTGTTCACAACTTTATATCCATAAAAAACAATATTATTCAGCCTAATTTTGACAATAACCTGTCAATTGTAATATTTACAAATTCAGGAAATATTTACCTCCACTCTACATCACAATAGGAAAAACCTCAATGATAAATAATGTATATATCTCTTCAGAATGAATGGTTTATAACAATATTTGGTTGTTTTATTTTTTTTATAAAGCATATAGCTGACGCAATCGTAAAGTTAACCTTAATTAAATTAAGAAATTTCACCTTAAATTAAAACATTTCTACTTAAAAATTGTATTAAAATCTTTAGGTTTACTCATATTTAAAAAAAATCTATATTATATCATTTATATTTTACGTACATATGTAGTGTGTGTTTTTGTGACCCGACTAACACCCACAATTTCATACAAAGTGCACTTTTTTTAAAATTTGGAACTTGCAGCTAACACAGAATCTTATTTTATTTTAATAAACATATTTAATTCGTATGCATATTTTATATTAAATTTTACTATTTATAAATGTCATTATTTTATGTTAGGTAGCTTTTGAAGAGTAATGTTTTCTCCCATTTCTAAGAGATTAGCTCTGATACCGTTCGTGCGTGAATGAATAAACTCTTACTACTTTTAATTTTAAATAATAATTTTAAATTTCAATTAATACGTATCAAAATGTATATGTTCTATTGTAATAGAGTTACAAATCTTTGAAAGATCCAATGAACACGCCAGTGGCGGTTACGGTGGACTGAACGTAGTCCGCCTTTTGAAGAGAGTCCGGCATTCGAGGACTTCCAGGTCAAGTGGCTCATCGGCGACACTAATAGAGGCCATCAGTCAGGGGCGGATAATAAAATTAGGCTACTCCCATCAGTGACGAGCTACCGTAACTTGGGCTGTCGTTTCTCCTCATCAGCGGGCTGCACGAAGAATACTGATGACGGCAGGGGGTAGGCTTCAGTCTTCCACCTCGAGAGCCGATTAATGTATCTCTGAAATAACCCCCTCTCCCGCTCCCACTTTTAACGAATTCTCTATTGCTAGTTCTTCCCACGAACCAAATTATAAATATTTACCTATCCTACCGACATGTTTTAGCGATCGCATTCCGTATTCCATTTCAAGTGGAGAGTTTTTTGACCGTAGAGATTGTTAGTAGATGTTTTTGTTGGGGCTTGGCCAAGATAGATACAAAAAATACAAAATTTGAAAAAAAATTTTAATTTTATTCTTTTGGATCTACCTTGACCAAACTCCAACAAAAAACATCCACTTGTTCTATTTTATTTGGGTAATAAATATAAATTCTTTATTAGTTATGAGTAAAATAAACAGGATTATAAGAATGTAATTAATATAATGATTAGTAAGGAAAAAGTATAATAATGGTATTAGTGGTTATGAGGACATAAAAAAATGTTAATGACTACTTATTTCTGATATAGTTGGATAATCTGACGTAGAAGTTTGCAAAGAAGAAAGCTATTTGACAATTATTCATGCAAGTGCAGCGCACAAATTCACTTTAACCTCTTTGCAAAGTCTTCAGTCTGTAGTCGTTGTTATTTGCATTAGTTGGTTTTTCTTCGTTTGTTTTTGAGCTGGGGTCAGTTTTGAGTCAATGATTTTCTTGTTATATGTCTTTAATATGTTAATTTCCATATTTTAAAAAAGTCTATCTTATTCAATGTTTATTTTATTATTTATTTAACCTCCATTTTAATCACTAAGATCATAGAAGGAGGAGCTAACTACTTATACCCCACCTTTATCCTATCATACGTATAAAGCCCTGGGCAGGCTTTTCTTTCTGGACAGGATTTGAACCCGCAGCGTTCTGATCTTGAGATTTCCTTAATTACCCCGTCGCCGAAAAAGTCCATCTTATATCTACTCAGTTGCCTGAATTTAATTGTACTCTAAATGTTAGTGGGGTTATTTCCGTTGATATGCAAATGGTTTGCTCAATTAGAGACTTATATTATTTATATGTCTCTAGTTGAGAGTATGTATAGAAAATTAAATAATCGCGGGTGGCTGTGATATTTAGTAATCAAAACCAGGTGGGAATTTAGTCCTTGTGATTTTTTCTTTCTGAGTGTGCACTGCACTCTCTATTCCACCTGTTCTATATATATATATATATGGCNTTTGGAATCAGTATGAGAACAAAGAATAGCATTGTCATCAGCAAAGAAGAGCAGGAGGGTATTAGAATGAGTGGGGATGTCCACAGTGTACAGGATGAAAAGAATGAGAAAGCTCCTGCTCTTCTTTGCTGATGACAATGCTATCCTTGTCATATATATATATAAATAAATCAAGAACAGGTGTAAACATATATATACTTATATGTTTGTCTGAAGACGTTTAACATAGACAAAAACAGCAAAAAAAATATTAAAAAAATCCTTGCATTAGTTTTTGAGGCTTCTTTCTGCAAAAAATGGCTGAATATCTCGCTTTACCTAACGGGGAATTTTTGGATCCGTTGAAAAGAAAAACTGGATTTTGTATTGTGTTATTTGTTTTTTCCAGTATTTAATTATGACTACATTTTTGGAATATTGCATTGTGATAAGATTACTTTAGAATGTAATTTGTTGGGTTGAAGCCTCCCTTTACTTCTCGTTCGCTTGACATTTCCTCTAATTTACAGTATCCCTTTTGATATTTAAGAAAAGACTTATTGAAGTTCATCTTTTATGAAACCTGGTCAATTTTCTTTGCTTTGGCTGCAATGAAGAATTTTTTTTTTAATTGCACGAGTTTGTGTATTTGGATTAAATTGTATCTTATCGATTTGTCTTTTAAATGTCTAGATGATTGTACGAGGAAGTTCATAAACATTCTTGCAAACGAAATTCTCGTTTCGTATGTTTAAACTCCAAACATGTTACTCACAACACACAACTTTGTACAAATTCAATAAATAAAACTAAATACGCCAACTATATATTAAAAAGAAACTATAATAGGTGAGAATTCAAATTTACTTTCGTGTGGCATGTGCGTATTCACATCTTAGGGTAGTGTCTTTGCCTAAAGGCGGTATTACTTTCCTTCTGTAAGGGTTGGTTTGTGTGTGTTTTATCTAGGTTTATGTATGTGTTTTTGGTGTTGCATTCCTAGTCATAGTTGTTATCAGAGTAGTTTTTTAGGCAGCTTGTCATAGGTTTTAAGGGCATTCAGTGGTTCCGAATCAGAAAAATATCAGATTCAAATCCTTCTCTCCAGGTAGGCTTGCTCCCCCTCGTCTTTGAAGTAGAGTTGTTAGCTGGAAGGAATGGAGTTCGGTCTAAGGGATGAGCTTGGCAGACTCCGTGTGTATGCAAATGTCTCGTAAGGGATCCTCCAGCGCCAACTGAGCCAGTTTAATGGGTCTTCTCCAGGTCCGGCGTGAACTCCTTCAGCTCTGCTGGATGTGACGTTCGAGTTGGGTACACTTCCAGGCCAATAGTGAACTTAAGAGTAACAGGAACATTAACTATTATTGACAAATTAATTATTAATATTAATTACTTGTTAATTATTAACAATTAAGCCATAGAAGCATGTGGCATTTACATATATTTAAAAAATTGTGTTTAAAGTTATATATACTTATATGTCTGTATGTATTGACCATCGACAAGTTAAAAAAAACAAAAAAAAAACCTTGTATTAGCTAAATAATCTAAAAGGTTATTTCCACCACCAATGAATGTAGAACTATCATACCTTCTATTATCCGTCTTCATTGGTTTCTGCACAAGATGGTGTGCAGAAACCAATGAAGACGGATAATAGAAGGTATGATACCTTGAATTAGTTATTGAAGCTTTTTTTTTTTTTTTTTTTTTTTTTGCAAAGAATGGCAGAATATCTTACCTTACCTAATGGAGATAGAGTGAATAGGCTGGCGCGAATATCAGCAGAAAAATAAATTGTTTTTCTTTTTTATAAATATTATTTTTTTTGTGGTATATAATCCCACGTAAATTTTAACAATTTTTAGTGCAAGGGAACAGAATAAAAAATCTAACTGTCCCAGCCAGGACTCGAACCTGGATCTCCTGCTATCCGGGCCGGTGCATTTACCACTTATGCTACCGAGACAAGTCCGATAAGTTATTAAATTCCCCGAACTATTGTAGAGAGTCAGATTTTTTATTCTGTTCCCTTGGACTAGAAAATTGTTAAACTGTTTTTCGTGTCGTGTTATTTATTTTTTTTCCAATATTTTTTCATTTTTATATTTACTTAAATTGTAGGGATAGAAGGCGTGCACGTACATAAGTATATTCAAATGGAGAGTTTTTTTGCACGTAGATATTATTATTAGATTTTTTTTTGTTGGGATTCGGTCTATGTAGATCCGAAAAAATACAAATTTTAAAAAATGTGTATTTTGGCAGATAATAACGTAGGCAGATAATTTAAAAAATACACTTTTTTTTTCTTTCGGATCTACCTTGACTTAACCCCCCTCAAAAAAACATGTTGTAGTAGATATGTAGTGTGTGACCCGACTATTACCCACAATTTCATACAAAGTGCATCTTTTTTTTTTTTAATTTTAAACTTGTAGCAAACACAATATCATATTTTCTTTGAAATGAACAACATAATTTCTATATTAAATATTATTTTATTTTAATGAACATATTTAAGTCATATGCATATTTAAATTATATTGTAATATTTATAAATGTCATTTTTTGATGTAAGGTTGTTTCAGCCCAGCCATTGAATAGTAAAGAATTGTCCCCTCTCTAAGAGATTAACTCTGATCACTTTCGTGCGTGAATTGTTATGTTTATCATTAACATTTTGTCTTATTTGTCTAAAATTCGTTTTAAAAAAACTAAACACGTTCATTAAAGAAAATTCATTTAAAATTCCCTATCCCTCTGGGGGCAACTACTTATCTCCAATAATGACAGGCGGTAATAATAATAACAACGAAAAATGACGAGTTAGGGGGTTCATTTGAATGAATTTTTTTCCCCTTAAATGATAGACTTCTATATACTCTTCCCTAAGTAAGAGTGAACTACTCGCCCAAAATACTGCACTTGCTCACTTAACAACTTGGCTCAAAACCGCTCACGTCCAATTTGAAACCTATTCCTGTAAATTGCATTTTTTCCCCTAAGCCTGTTATAAGCTTAATTTTTTATTTTTTTTTTTTTTTCTCTTTTCTCAGTCATATTGTTATAGATTTTTAATTCATCAGCCTCGAGGAAATGTTATTTTTGTTTAAGTATTTTTTTTTTTAATTTTTACAATTTCTTTCATAAATATTTTTGTTTTAATTATTTATATTAATGTATATTTTTTGAGCCAGAAAAGGCCTTAATAAAGGTATTCAAGGGGACTTTCTTAGTCCAAGAATAAAGTTTATTTTCTTCTTCTTCTTCTTCTAAAACGTTCAACAACCAATCAGTTCATTAAACCTATCACTCCAAAAGAAATAGCCCGAATCATACAGAAAATAAATATCTGCAAAGCAGTAAGCCCCAATAATATACACCTCAGTCCTGTAATAAATTTATCAAATACACTTAAATATTTAAAATATTTAAACACAAAAATATTTAATAGTATTCTTCTAGATTTAGATATTTTCCCACAGGTTTGAAAAGAGCAAAACAAATAGCAATACCTAAACCAAACAAAAACACCGTTTCACCTGTGAACTGAGAACGAATTAGCTTAATATGTGTCACATCAATAACATATGAGAAGCTGTTACTCTCCAGGATAAACAATCATTCAACAGGAAATAAATTATTTCTATTAGGATTTAGGATATTCTCCTGGCAGCTTGTCCAGATCTTCAATCCTATTTCCTAAATTTTAGTCTTTATTATTATTTTAATGTGAGGTTACATTTACTTAATTGTGTGAAAAGAATTTTATATTATTTTAGGTTTTTTTATGAAAAACATATGACGACATATTTCCATATTGGAAATTATCAGTTATTCAATGATAACGTAATTATAACTCTTTAAAAATAATTTAGCTACTTTGGTTAGCATTTAAAAAAATATTACAATTTATGGTTATTTATTACATTCTGCACTCATTGTACACCTTGTAATTGGCTGTTGAAATAATGGTACAAATAAATAGAATTTTAATTGGCGTGTATTTCGCTTGATGGAGAAGCTGCCCAATGACAGTACTCCTAAATTACTATTTACAATATTTACTGTTGTTGTATTTTTCATAAAATTATTGTTATGAAATGTTGGCAATGAGGAGGTCATGCGGCCATTTCCTATTCATGCGGCGTGGTGGGTTATCAGGATGGGTAGGTAATACTGGATAGGGTTTGAGCTAAAGGATTGGGATGCATGGAAAGGTCAGAGTGGAATTTATTAAAACGCGTTGTGATGCCGTCTTTAACAAAAGGGATTTCAAATTAATCAATTTATTTAAAAAATTAAATTTAGAAATAGGCTCACACAAATTTAATAATATCATGTTCGTTGCCCATCATTGATAAACTGTTGTAAAATCCTTTAATATTTATGACGATTTTCATCTTATATGATTTGCAGGAGAAATACATAACTAATCGATATTTTTGTCGTTGAGTAGGAATGTCGATGGATTCCAATATTGTGAGTAATCCTCAAGTTATTTTTGGTCTCTAACTATTTGTCTGGACACAAGTGACCGAGCCATCGAGAAGCTCTCAGACTAATCTTTCATTGTCGCCCTCGTTCTTCCCTTTCTCTTTGATAACCTTCAGGCTCTCCGTCAATGAGGTGTACACGCTTGTTCCAGACTAAGCAAGGAGCTCTAGATGTACTGAATATAGGAAAAATCCGCTTTGATGTTGCGCTTGATTCATCATAGGAAAATCAAATGCAAGATATAATGATTTATGAAGGATATCCAGATTTATTTGGTTAAGTGACTCACTTTAAATTTCTTTAATGGTGACAAGAAATCACTTCACACTTTTTACTTTTGAGAGAAAACGGTAGTTTTTATTTATTTTTTTTTTTTAAATTTAAACTGTGTAAGCTTAGCCCAAATAAGCGGCAATGATAAGATTACAAAAGCCTCGTGATGAAAGAGACAGTCTAGCTACTTTACAATGAAGCTTGTAGACATTTCCTCGAGATCCCACAATTATGTAAGCTGAGCCCAAATAAGCGGCAGTAATGAGATTACAAAAGCCTTGTGATGAAAGAGACAGTCTAGCTACTTTACAATGAAGCTTGTAGACATTTCCTCGAGATCCCACAATTATGTAAGCTGAGCCCAAATAAGCGGCAGTAATAAGATTACAAAAGCCTTGTGATGAAAGAGACAGTCTAGCTACTTTACAATGAAGCTTGTAGACATTTCCTCGAGATCCCACAATTATGTAAGCTGAGCCCAAATAAGCGGCAGTAATAAGATTACAAAAGCCTTGTGATGAAAGAGACAGTCTAGCTACTTTACAATGAAGCTTGTAGACATTTCCTCGAGATCCCACAATTATGTAAGCTGAGCCAAAATAAGCGGCAGTAATAAGATTACAAAAGCCTTGTGATGATAGAGACAGTCTAGCTGCTTTAAAATGAAGCTTGTAGACGTTTCCTCGAGATCCCACAATTATGTAAGCTGAGCCCGAATAAGCGGCAGTAATGAGATTACAAAAGCCTTGTGATGAAAGATACAGTCTAGCTACTATACAATGAAGCTTTAAGACATTTCCTCGGAATCCCACAATTATGTAAGCTGAGCCCAAATAAGCGGTATTAATAAGATTACAAAAGCCTAGTGATGAAAGATACAGTCTAGCTACTTTACAATGAAGCTTGTAGACATTTCCTCGGAATCCCACAATTATGTAATCTGAGCACAAGTCAGGGGTCGTCATAGCAACTGCTCTTTTAAAAGCGAGTCACGCTCATGTATTAAAATAGCGGGATCACTTACTGCATTCTCTCGGAAAAAACAGGCTAAAAAAAAATATAAAGCAAGTCTTATCTTGGGACTGAAAAGATATTATCTCGTGGAGAGGTTAGTGGCTGGGGAGGTTTGAAGCTATCGACAAGCTGGGGTTCAGCCCTTACTTTTAATATAGGAAAAAATTCGTAGTGGCTATAACTCAACTTTACTAAAGCACGGTACAATATTCTTTTTTTTTACTACCTTTGCTACAAAGTTTAGCGAACCGTCGAGGAATTCCAAACATTCCTATACGTATATTGCAATGTCTTCTGAATTTTAAAAATATAGACATTGAAACCTCGAAAGAAATTGTATTTCAATCGTTTTATAGAGAAGGCATATGTTATTAATATACGAATACTTAATTTAGTTTCTTTATGTAGCAGTAAATATATCTACAAGTTATATTCTTCAGTATTTTCCTTAAAATGCCTTTTTTGCAAACTATTTATGAAACAGAATAAGTTTCATTAAGTGTAATGATTATTAAAAAAGTTTTCTCTTTAAATACTGTGATATACACATGAAAAACATTATATGAAATATATTAAATTTTATAGTTTAGCAAAAGTATTATACCACTAAATAAGAGTCACATTATATTTTCATTTGATTTTTTTAAAAAGGAAAATTAAAATAAAAAAATTAATGAATAGATTACCTCTATTTATCAATCATTAATTTTTAATTAGTCAATAGTAGCATGTGGTATGTAAAAGGGATGGGTTTTATATGGAATGAATTGTTGGCCGTCAAGTTCTATGAAGAGAGGATTGTTAGGAATTTGGTCATGGTAGTTGAAGATCAAAAACTGAAATATTCTATTTTTGGCTAAAATGAGAACGTTTTTATTTTATTGGCAAATTACTGAATTTTAAAAATAATAGTTTTAAAATAAATAAATCTTTATTTATTGCATTCTGTTA
>KZ808244.1:180302-195533 GCA_000696205.2 Oncopeltus fasciatus
AAAATTTTTTTTTTTTTTTTTTTTTTTTTTTTTTTTTTTTTTTTTTTTTCGAAAGTCGTGTCACGGTAGAATCGATAATCGCTAGAGTAGTATCTGATACATGGCGTTCCAAGGTTTCTTGAAGATCCAAAAACCATCTGTATTAGATACGGGATAATTCCCGTTAAAATATATCCTACACGCCCCACCCCCTCTCTACTGGACACATCCAGATATTTCTTCCAAAAATAAGAATATCACATAAGTTTTTATTTCTCCTTGAGGGAATTCCGAGCCTCCTTAATCTTGAAAATTGACCTCCGACCCCATTTCCCAGTGAGTATTTCCCGAGGACGATCGCTTCTTCTATAAATAATGAGGAACCGATGTCTGCCCTCTGTAAATACAGGCTTTTGCAGAGATACTGTAATTTCTAACCCGGCTCTCGTGAACCGAAAGACAATTTGAATTGTGATGGGGTATTCTATTCCCTCTTTTCAGACATTATTTCTTTCTCTATACTGACGGGAACAAGAAGAAGTTAAATATTTACGTCCTAAACTTATAATCTCATCGGTTTGTTTTATAAAAAAAAAAAAAAATATATATNNNNAAATTAATGTGACTTAGTATAGGGAAGGAACCCATCACTAATTCTAATGAATTTCCTTTTTTTAATAATAATGAAATAAATATAATTAAATTTCTTGTAATTAATAGATATATATAACACAAAATTAAAAAATGTGTTATATATAATTGCCGGGAAGGGTGAGTGAGTAAGATTTTTTTTCTGGCTCCTTTTGCATTTCTTGTAGATAATCTTCTCAGTTGGAAGTCAGTCCTTCCAAGGAAGGCCTAGTTGGAACCAAGGAGAAGCCAAGATAGTCTTTACTACTAGAGCCAAGTAGCACAGGTAAGCTATCATTATCTCAAGAAAAATCTAGTTGTAATATGTCTTTTTTACTTGTGTGTCTTCGCTTCCGCCGTCCAGACGAGCAATATCTCCTCCTCATTTCTTCATTTTGGTTTTGACACTCCTCCACTAGAAGGAAAACGGCTCAGTATAAATTATAGTTAAGTGTTATAGGCATTTTAAATAACATTCTCTGCGTGTTACTGGTTTGAGTCTCTGTAACAAAAGAAAAATGTGCCTTTGTCATTCTATGGTACTTACCTGATTTCCAGGTGGAAAATCAAGCTATTAATTTTGTTACCACAACGTTTATTACTTTTTTTTTAATGACCATTGGATGAATTCGTTAATGACTGGAGTCGAAGTGGGAAAAAGGCATTTTAGATTAAAATCATAGTACTTTCGTTAAAATTAGCGGTACGAAATATATATATATATACAAAGTATAAAATGTACATGGGATGCAGGTTGTTGGCTTTTAAGTATTATGCTTAGTCACGGTTTTGGCCAGGATCAGAAAATAAAATACTCCAGAATTGTTGGGTAAATATTTTATTACTGCCGACGTTTCGACTTAACTTGTAAGTAATCATCAAGGTGACAGTGATGTCTTCTCCAGACATCTCACAAGATCTCCCTCGGATCTTGACCAAAACCCTGACTAATTTCACCATGTAAAATGTGCTAGTTACATTCAAAATGCTCAAAAAAAAAAAATAAAATAAAAAAATAAAATAAAATAAAAATGAAAAAATAAAACGCACATTAAGAAAGATATTTGGAAATTAAGTTTTGAGTGTCAGTGTTCATTGCTTTCAGGTAAATAATCAAAAAGGTTATTCCCACCACCAATGAATATAGAACTGTCATACCTTCCATTGTCCGTCTTCATTGGTTTCTGCAAACCATCTGTTGGCGAGCGCTTTCGGACATTGTCCATCCTCGTGGCCGAATACATGCGTTCACTGTCACTGACTGTATTCAACTATTAATGGTTGAATACAGACAGGGACAGTGAACGCATGTATTCGGCCACAAGGATGGACAATGTCCGAAAGCGCTCGCCAACAGAAGATGGTTTGCAGAAACCAATGAAGACGGACAATGGAAGGTATGACAGTTCATTGCTTTCATTTAATTAATAAGCTAATCTTCTTTTACTAGTTTTGCGTTTAGTCTTGAATCCTTTTATTTTTTGATAAAATTCAGCCTGTTGTAACAGACGCCCAAACGGATCACAAGAAATAGTCAGAGGCTGTTTTTTTATTTTATTTTTTTATAATTTATATTATTTTATTCAACGCCCNGAGTTTATATGTTATTATTGTTTTGTCTTTTTATGTCAAATAAAATACAAAAAAGAAAAGAAAAGTGCTATCTCTCATTGCATAGCATACATCATCGGACGGTACCGTTATTTATCTTCGAAAATTATACGCGGGTTCAAATCCCGCCCAGGTCAATCTTTTATTTATAATATAGAAGCTTGTCTTGAGCCATGGGTGTTTAAAATGGGGTGGCAACCTATAGATAGCCCCTCCCTCCAATGACCCTTTAGTGGTTGAATGGAAGGCTAACACTCAAATAATAATAAAAAAATTTCCCACTGTGAGGCTTATGCTGCAGAGTGGGATTCGAACCCGCAGATCCAGACTCGGGAGTCTAAAAAAAAATGCTAGGGCGGCTCCCATGCTTCATTAATATCAGACTGGAGGGATGAAGGTAGGGGTAAGCCCTCCCCTCCCTGTGTGTTAGTGAAGAGAAGCTGCCACTCATGGGGCCTTTCACTCTAAAAGATTCATGGAAATTGCTCCACCACTTGCCTTAAGA
This sequence comes from Oncopeltus fasciatus, assembly GCA_000696205.2. Lineage (NCBI taxonomy): Eukaryota > Metazoa > Arthropoda > Insecta > Hemiptera > Lygaeidae > Oncopeltus > Oncopeltus fasciatus. The sequence goes on from KZ808244.1 coordinate 183,028, forward strand.
TGCCTCGCGTTTATTTTGCGAACTAACTTGATAGATAAAAGTCATTAATAATTAAACTCCATTTTCATCATCGACGGATGTTAGAGCTGATTAAAAATGTAGGAAAATTATACACTTTCGGTGGCATAATTTTAGGGGATTAAAAAAAAAATGTGATCCTAAATTGAAATATTATTTTTAATTATTCAACTAAGAAAATTTTACAACATAAATGTACTCGTTGATCATTATTGTCAGATTAGAACCCCCCCCCCCCCGCTCCATTCGACTTTCCCTCATCCGATTTTAACTATAAATTGAACTCCTTGAAGATTTAGCAATACAAATCTTAGATATAAAGATTGGTTGCTTTAAAAAAAAAAAATATGAAAACTAACAAACACTCGAAAAGCAATCTTAAGTATCAAATGGAGAGTTTTTGCCCGCGGAGACTGTTCGTAGAGAAGTTCTTGAGTTTCGGACAAGGTTGGTCCTAAAAAGACAATGAAAAATTTGTATTTTTTATATCTGCTGACGTTTCGGAATACATTGTAAACCATCTTCAGAACTGTTAAAATTTAATGTCGTAAGAAAGCATGAAAAAATATAAAATATATGATTAGCATTATTGTAACAAAGAAAGATTTAAAAAAAAAAATAGATTAAATTAATGTGACGAAAGTAATTTGATGTGAAATGCATCGGAAAGCAATAACAATGCGTATAGAAAGTTCAGTACACCTACCTACCATGAAAGCGATTGGAGACGTGTTGTCCGCATGTGTGGGGTCCGTCACGCATATTTGATCCAGGTGACACCTTCCCTCTCGCCATCATGATAGCCCTGAAGATGGCTTACGATGCAAGCCGAAAGTCAGCAGATAATAGAAAATGCATATCTTATAAATTTCACTTTTTTTAATGGATCTTGGTCGAAGCCCAACAAGTTCTTTATTAATAGTTAAATATCTTTCATGGTATGTACTTTAAAAAAAAATCTTATTAAATATTAATGTTATAAAATTATATTTTACACCTATTGTTCTCCCTAAGAAGCGAACACAAATAATAATAAAGCTGTTATATTTTAATTATTTAATTAATTAATTAATGTTCTCTCTCTAAACATCCCCTCTTCTTTGGCGGATTTTAGACATTAATGAACTCATTTAACAGTTTTGAGCAAGAATGCCGAATTTATTTTTCACTATATATTAATATATATAAACTCACTCGCACACAAAATATTGAATGGATCATATTGATTTCTATAATCCAGGATCGGTGAAGATCCGTTACAATTTTTCCCTTACTTTTTCTCGTTCGTCCATCCTCAAGTCATGATACCAACGGGAATACCTTGATCTTTTAAATGTGTTTCTACCTAAGTAATATATGTAAAATATTGCGAAAAATATTGTATTGTAAAGTCTCATTTTAAACGTGAAAGTAGAGAAGAACTACTTCAGTGGAGAAAAATAAATATAGAAAGAGAGTATTACTTTATTTTGGGACGTTTCATTTTTAATTTATTTATATTCATTCTTACAACTCTATTGTTACAAATTTATATTTTAACGCTAAAAATTTAACGAATTTATTAATAATTGTTTTTTTATTATTATTCATACTTTGTCTCTTTATGCTTCAACTAATATAAGAATCCAAATTCTCAGTCCATTCCGATACATCGATACAGTGCTTTTCGATCCCAAATAGTTTACAATGGTAAATACTCCAGTAAATACTTCTATCAACAGACAGTCCATCCTTGAGATACCCTTCGCGGGAATTTTTCTTCCTTCAATAATCCTTTTCAGCTTGAACTACAAAATTTGGGTTTTTCTTCATATTATAATCATAGCAATAATAACAATCCTGTGACTTGGATTTTTTTTCCTAGATGTAGGTACAAGGCAAGAATAGAAAATAAGAGTAATGAAGCACTATTGTTCAGTCATTCTGAAAACTAATATTCAGACCTAATATAATCCTGCAGCGACCATAAAACTGCTGAGAAGGAGTGTTTGGCAACAAAGATATGGACTAATTTGACGATGTTGGAGAGGGGGAGGGGTATTCGCGAGAGACCCCAGTCCAGGTGGAATGATGAAGCCAGGAAGGCGGGACCTATAAAGGCTCCAATAAACTCTGCAGAGCTGGCAGTAAAGCCACTGGTTTACTGACTCGAGACCCCTCTTCTAATGAATCAGAAGCTTGCAATAAAAGTCAGCTGCCCTTATTCAGGAACCGTTCCTGGGAACGAGTCGCTTGGGATTCACAGCTCCCCGCTTTTACTATACTCTCCAGTCAAGCTTAACAACTACTCCCAAACACGAAAATATTTAAAGATGTCCTATTTCAAGATGTACAACTTGAAATTGACCGAGAAAAACTGGGTACGACACTACATATTATACCGGTCAATTCATAACGAACTATTGCAAAGATTTGAAAGACCTACTTAGTCACTACTCCCGGAATCATTAACGTAAAATTAAGCGAAAAATCGAATATAATGAATATAAAATAAATATAAAAATCGGGAGAGTCCTTATTTAATCTGTTCAAAATGTTAATTTATAATTTGCTAAACATAATAGTAAATTATTTTCATTATTATCATCCAGAATACAAGTGACATATTAGCCCTGTATAAAAAGGGCCGCCCTCTACCCTTTGGAAGGCTATTTAGACTTTGAAAAAAAAAAAGTACTCTTTTTCCATTAGCAGTAACGTAAAGAACCAAAAGTAAATGTACGGACTTTTACAACTTTCAAAAAGTCTTAGAACCGAAAGAACATAACAAATATTTAGGAACAGCTGAGGGAGTTATTATTTTTAATGGCTTTATAATTAACCTACATATTTACTTAGGTGAGGTATCGCGAGAAGCGACTTCTTGCCTTTTTATACATTTTTTTTCTCTGAGATTTATTTGTCTAGTCTTTTACCCTTAGTCTTTGGGAACTATAAAGTGTGAGGATTGATATCTTGCCCTTTTCTGTAGTTACGTCTATAATGATTGAAGGTGGGAAAATGATCTATGATAAAGCGGACATTGCAAGATGTATATATTTGTCAAAGATGGGCCGGACACCTTTTTATCACGGATTGGAGTGCTGTCAATAAGTGGATCATTTAGAGGAGATGCACGGAGCAATGTAGGGGATAGGAAAAGCAGGTGGTAGCTGAGAGTGTACGAAACAGGAAGACAGCAGTGAATGATGAATGAAAGACGAAAGAAGATAACAGCTAGGTTTTACAAATGCCCTGCAAGCAAAGCAAGAAGAATAACATTTGCTTCATGGAGCCAGGTTATCCTGATTCTGAATGTTTTCAATCGTAATAGGTAGACGGACTTTGAAGAACACAGTAGACTGACTCGAATACCCTGTGAAACACTGCCATTAATGACAACTTAAGAACGTATTGAGTTCATGTCCGGTGTACTTACATAATGAAGTCTACCGATAGAAAAGGCAGGGTATTTTATATAAGAGATATTACCCCATTAGGAAGCCATCCGCTTATCTCTCGAAGGCCGTCCATGTCATAATAATTTCAAGGAAAATGGAGGGCGAACATACTACTCTATAATAAAGCTCATTAGACTTGAAATTAATTTTAAATATTTATTAACTAAGATTTAGTATTAAAACTAACAGTTAATTCTAGTTACACTTGTTAAATCAATACTATTTGCTTTCTACTTCAAGGCCTCAGGGAGGGCAATAATCTCGCCATTCTCTAAATTTTCTAAGCTGCCTATGGGGTCATCTTAGTGAATTATATTCTGCATGTAAAACTCCGAAAACAAAAAGCTAGAATATATAAATAGTGTAATATTTCTGGTATACAAAGCGCTGTAGTCTATTTTGAAAATGACACCTTTATAAAACCCAAGTCCAGCTATTGAAGTATTACTTTGGTCTGGATTCAGTTAATACAGAAGAACTGTGATTTGTTAGTTATATAGAAGTCATTGATAGAAAATACATAAAGCTAGTTATACATTAAAGTTATCTTATATTAATATTTTTTCTTATTGCTAAAATGACTAATTCTATTTTATTTTTGTAATACGATTCTTGAAATAATAACCTTGCTCCCAGGAGACCTAATTGTTTTAAGAGCTTTTAAATTATGTATACAATGATTAATATATTCTGGTGTAAAAAATATTTAAAAAGGAAAGGAAAAAAACCAGTGAGTTAGAAAATCGTGTCAGAAGCATTCTATTGGCTGATAACGACTGAAGGAATTTAGTCTTACAGGTATAACTTCACCATACATGATAAAACCATTTATTGTACTGTACGCCATCGAGCTCCAGAACACTTTGGTAGACAACACTGGATTGCTTGACATGAAAGAAATAATTGCTTGATAAGCAGTGCTAGTGGAATTAAATCGGGGGATGAGAAATGGACGAGTCGCGATACACAAAGGGACCGCTTTCTATCGGAGAAGCAAGGTTATTAATGGTATGCAATTTTGAAAGTAAATTATACGCTCGGTAATCTGTAGTCTGTTTTTTTTAAATTTAGTTAAAAAGATAAAATCCCTACAAATGGAAAATATTCCGTTTTTTTTTTCAAAGTTTTAGCACCTGATGATGAGGTTTGGAAAATATTCAACTACTTTATCAGCAAAAGACACCTGAGGATTGATTAACTCAAGTTTAAATGTTATATGCAACACAATTATAGAGATATAATTAATATATTATCAATAAAGTCAAAGGGTTTAACATTGGCTCTTTAACCTTAGGAAAAAAGCTCTACGAATTCCAGCACTGTTATCAGGGAAAATAGGACGTGGTTCATGATATTTGCAGAATATAATTTTTCTAAACATACACATCACTCAGAAATTAAATGTTATCAAGGTAAATATTATGGAAGTTGGGTGAAACACATATCTGATGGATCGCAATAGTTATTTGGGTGTTTGAATAAATAAAATTATATCCAGTATGAGCTAAAATGATGTGTTTGATCCTTCTTAATAATACGATTCGGATCAAGCAGCAAATGAAGGGATTAATCTCCATTACTCTGGGAAAGCCTTTCATTTGTCTTCTCTTAAGGGATGATTGATCCCTGATATTGTTTCTGAGAGCTGACTTTCTCTCATTCCAGCCCCAGAGAACAGCTGGATTTCAGCAAAAATATAGCATTTACCTCGCCTGTTATCTATCGTGTCACTAGTACCACAATTATGTTTATTTCCGCCAAATATCTTTAAAGACATTTATTTATTTAAGCTCTTACGATAGGCTCAATAACATTTCTTCATCTATTCTATATAGCAGATACAAAAATGGCCATGAAAAGTTATTTTTAATAAAAATCTTTCTCTAGTAAATTCATTTAAAATATTATCTGTAATTTGATGTCATAGTTTATACAAACAAAAAAAATATACATATATACAAAAAAAAAATTGAATGCCCCTTTGCAGGGAGAAGCTGCAAAGAAGCTTATTGAAGCTTATGAATAAGAAGCTTATGACCTTACTCTAAATGGCTAGGCGTCAAGGCATAAGAAGTCACGAGGCATATGGCATTTGGATTAGGGTGAAATGAGAGCTTGCTGTGGAAGAGTGCGAAGCGGGTGGAGATTAGGTCTTGGACGTACAGGATATTAAAATTGTGATGGAAGGTGGAGTTGGACACTTATTAAGAAGCGTTTGCAATTATTCTTAGTAATTTGGACTGAAAGGATTGTATTCACTGGATGTTGGAAGGCATAGTGGCACTCCAGAGTTCTACACAGGCGCAATGTCTTGTAGAGAGTCAGTACATTCTCTTATTGTAAGCTGTGAGCGCCTGTGATTATAAGTGTGTATAAGATTCCATAGCTTATGTTGAGTTCATGCCGCTTAAGTTTAATAAGTTCGCTCCGGTTAAGTCAAGAGTCAAGGTGGAATCCTAGATAACCACTGCTGAATAGCATCAAGATAGTTTGATGCCTCAGATATTGGTGGTAGTTTTGTGCGTGCGTGCACGAATGCATGTCCCTGTGGGCGTACGTGCTTTTGTGTTTGTGTGTGGGCTTATCGTCCAAGTCGTCAAGTTACTTGCAAAAACAAGTGCAGAACAGAAAAAGCTCAAAATAAGAAAAGGAAAAACATATATTTTTCCAGAAAAATAGATAATTTTTATAATTGTCTCTAATATAAGAAATTACATAAATAATAAACTAATAGGAAAAAGAGATTGTCGTACTCTGAAAATTAATTCTTATTTTTTGTTAAATAACACTTGTATAAGTTTTCAAATATATACGAGAGTGATAGGTTAGAAATTATAAATCGAAATATATATTATCTATTTTTTTTGCAGAATTTTAAACACCCATAGTACATATCTGGATAAAAGTCTATCTAGGACTAGAATCCCTAGCTTTATTTATGACATACATGAATTCGCTTAGGTGATGATTCACTTTCAATACGATGAAGATAGCCCAGAAGATTCATTTCAGGGCGTTCTCAGAAAGATCAAAATTTGATTAATGACTTCACAATTGATTGGAAATCCATTAGCGTCTTTAATCTGTGACGTCACTATTTTATCTGAATACTCTAAAACTTTCTTTGACTAAAGATGCCAACGAGAATTATAAAATGATGGTAGGAACTTTGCTTTCATTGGAACTCAGGACAAGCTTTTATTTATTGAGTATGTCCTTTGGATAGAATTTTTAAAAACATTTTGATATTTTCTCCGATCCACTTGATGTAAAAATTGATACCTAATAACTAAACTGTTACCTAATTTTAATCTAAAACTAAAATTGTCAGATATATATATATATATATATACATATATTTGTGTGCATGCCTTTGAACGATCTAGAATCCACAGTTTTCAGTATCTAGGATTGACCAATAGGTCAAAATATTTTTTAAGGAAAAAAATATCATTTAGAAAGGATGGAAGGATATAGTCTAGGAGGTCATTGACAGTAATATCAGAAATATCGAGAGCAAGGTTATTTCCTATAGCCAATAATCTGGTTATAGTAATTTCTTGGAAAACTACTGAAGTACAACACAAGGAAAGGTACTCAAGGTAATGGGACAGTGTAAGAGTGGTGTGATCTTGGACTGTAATCCAATGTTTGTCAACAATTCGGAGGGCTTTATCAATGGGTATTTTAGTCATGAGAGATTCATTGTCTAGGGAGTCTAGAATTTGGTATGTAGCTGTTAAATGCAAAACAAAAGGGTGTGTTCGGCATGCACCGAAATTGGACAAATAAGGGTGGGAAAACATGGAATGTTAATGTCAAGTAAAAATATTTTTGGATCTAGCGGGCGTTAGATTTGGTTTAGCGCAATAAAATTCAAAATAGGAAACTCAAAAGATATTTATGTAGTTTAAAAAAAAATAAGGGAAATAATATTGGGAATTTGCAGGACCGTAAATTTTGAACTTTACGATCTAGAAGCCACAAGTAACTTCTTTTTTTAATTAAATTTATAAGGATTACATGACATGGAGAGTTCAAATAACAATATTTATCAACCATGGTACTGAGTAACGATTTTTTTTTTTTTTTTTTATCTAATCGGTGAAAATTGGAAGTACATTAAAGTTTTTCAAATCTTTCGAAAGGGAATAGCTATTCGACTGAATCTTCAGAGTTTCTCGAAGCTCCCAAGAATAAATTCCAGCTTCGGAAATTTTTTTGTGAAACACTCCAATGAGTTCATTCGGCTCTAAAAGGGCTCCCAGAGTTTAATTTGCCCGAGGCGCTACGAGCTGGCGAGACGTATTCAATTTGAAATTTTAACTGAGTCGTGCAAGTTCCACTGGATATAAACTTGACTATAGGGGTAGGAGCTCAGCAGATCTCAAAATATTCTCGACTGGCTATTCTGGTCAAGACGCTGAATCGAATATTAAAAGTATGATGATGACGTCAACATCAAGTTAGAGGTTTGAAGTAAAAGGAATTAAAATCTCAGGATATATAACTACAGAAAATCAGAGAATTCAATGATATTAAAATTATGTGAAGTGAGAAATATGAAATATTGGCTACATGCCATTTCAGACAAATTTAGAAGTGAAGGAAAGAAAAACAGTTACAAAAGGAGAATGTTTTACTAAGAACTTAAATTAAAACTTGGAAAAAAATTATTAATTTAAATCCTATAAGTCATTATGACAATTAAGATGGACAATAAAAGCTAGAGGAGTAACTTTAATATTGAATGGCAACATATTCAAGGAAGGAAATAAAGATAATTGCTCTGTTTTTTACTTAAAAGAAAAGGAAGATTTATTTTATTTCTTAGCTTTGTGTATTATTCCTCTGAATTCAGGAAACTAAATTTCAACAAAAACATTCTCTCTGAAAAAGAAAAATTTTCCAAGCATGGAACTACAGACGAATTTGTGTGATGGAGTTTAGTTATTAGTTATAGACGAAACAATAAAACACTAATTAGTACAACTCATTTAACAAATAAAATAATTCTAATCTAATAATAGAAATCATCTAAATAATAAAATAAAAAATTGGGCAATAGTAAACGTGCTTTGTCTTGAAGTTGTAAAAACATTTTCAGGAGGCAAAGTAAATCAAATTGGCACTAATTTACTGCACTAAATAAGGTATAATTTCGGCAAGAAACCGAACCAAATTTAAGGGTTACGCTATCCGTATTGTTATATTTTTCAACAAACATAATTGGTTCTTTATAAATATTTTATTTGGTTCTGGTATTTTATCCCACATAAATTTTAAACAATTAATGAGAGGGAATGGAATAAAAAAATCTATCTGTCCCAGCCAGGAATCGAACCTGGATCTCCTGCTATCCGGGCCGGTGCATTTACCAGTTATGCTACCAGGACAGTTATGGTCCTGGTAGCATTACTGGTAAATGCACCGGCCCGGATAGCAGGAGATCCAGGTTCGATTCCTGGCTGGGACAGATAGATTTTTTATTCTATTCCCTTACATTAATTGTTTATAATTGGTTCTGTAATCGTTTGTCTCATTTATATTTTTATTCCACCTTTTGTTTGGTTTAATGATTAATAGCACTTTGAATTTACATCATTTTCATACTGTTTTCAGCTGGACTTCCGATATTGTTGTTCATTTTTCTCTTACACAAGATTATTTGTTAATTTGCATTAAATATTGTAATGAACTTAACTTTTTTTGTTTTCATTGGCGTTAGCAACTTAGAATAAACAACATTGTTATTTTATTGTCAAAAAATGATTTAATTCATGAATTCCCTTATACTTTGGTATTATTTGATATTGGTTTTATTTTATTCCTCGGCACGGGATCTAAGATTTGTTCTCAATTAAGAAAAACCCCTCCCCCAACAAGTTCCTTTCCCAGTCGGTGGTAAGAACATCGATACATGTCTGGAGGTATGCAACGAAGGTAAAAACATCGATACATGCCTGGAGGAATGAATCGATGGTAAGAACATCGATACATGTCTGGAGGAATGCCGATCTGATTCCCGCGATCCCCCGAAGGGACAATCAAGGGCCCTGAGATCTGGCTTATTGTGGCCGGCCTGTGGAATGCAAGCTAATAAGTTCAGCTTAGCCAGCCGGCATTCCCCATCTTGTTCCGTCAATCTAGACAGGCATCTCCTCCCTCTGCCTTTATTAGCTCACCTCTGAGAAATTTATACTTGCCCCCCCACCTGGGGGCTCGACTCCACCCACCGCCCTTCGGTGGAGCCTCCCCCGACCTTGGGCTGGAGTTAGCCACAAATATCTGCAGGTTATTGCAGTGCGCGGGAATCAAGCCCTGCGCATGGGACATTCCCTTCCCTCGTCTATATCCCATTTATTAATAAAATGTGGGAAATCTGCATGGTCTAACTAGCTCCGTCGTATCTGATCCTCATTTCATTCTTTGTTGAAATGATTCGTAACATTAAAAGGGGGAAAAGCTAAAAAATATTCATTAACCATGATGTATGCCCAGTCCCTGTCATCGGACTCCAACCCTTATGATCCACCCCGACGACTAAAACGAAGATGGCCTCGTGACCTCCTGGGCGTTAATGCCTAAATTAACAGAGTGTGGTGTCGACAGGCTCCTCTACCCAACAAAGTTTGGTTAATGAATAAACTGACTCCGACTCTGACGGACTAAGCTGACTCTGACTTTCTTGATTAAGTCATTTCTGAAAATGACTTAATCAGGAAAGAAGTTGACACTCATTGGCCTACAATACTGATCAAGTAAACTGTCATACCATCCTAATCCACTAGCACAGACCAAGTCTTCCAACTCCAACCCCTATGACGGGGAGGGGACATAATCTGTAAATAATTTGAGAGAGGTGTCATTGGTCACCTTCAGTCCTCATGTGATATCGATCGAATGTCATTTTTTTAAAAATTCATTGTGGTGATCAAATTACAAAATGTTTTAATTTAACAGAATGAATAAATAAATAAAAGTTTAATAAAAAAAACAAAAAAAACATTCGCTATCCCTAAGAATCATGGTTAGGGATTAGCTTAGGAATCACACAATGTTACCTCGTGATATCCTTTTGTCTAGATACGTTTAACCTTTTACTTATCTTCTTTTTTTTTTTCAGTTACTTACATTAACTATGAAGACGATAGACGAGAAAATATGAATTTATACTTTCTTTAAAATAATAATTATTATTATTATAATTAGGTTGAGCCAAAAATAAAATATATTGATTTTGTTTATACCTTGTAAGAAATTGCACGTATGCACAGTCCCCAGCCCTATAGAATACCTGTTTTTTTTATCATGATGATAATTGTAACAATCCCACATTAAATTATAATTTTGATAATTATCTTAATGAATCGTAAAGGGAGCCAGAAAAAAAAATCTTATCTCAGCCGGCAAACGAACCCGGGTCACCAATTTGCCGGGCGGGCAAGCCTATCTCTATACCACGGAGGAAGCTCAATAATCTACTTTTTTTTTTTAATTTCCTAGCACGCTAGAGTGTAAAGAACAGCAGAAACACACTTACGAAGCTTTTATTTTCGACTCCAAATTATTTAAATCTGTGGATACTTCAATTCATCTAAAGGGTTAACTAATACATATTTTTTTAACAACAATTAAGGGGCGCCAGGCTAGCTCAGGGGATCCGTACGGGTCTCGCAATCCTGACGCCGCGGGCCAATCTTTTATTTATAATATAGAAGCTTGTCCTGAGCCATGGGTGTTTAAAATAGGGTGGCAACCTATAGATAGCCCCTCCCTCCAATGACCCTAAGTGGTTGCAAGGGAGGCTAACACAGCAAAAAAAAAATAACAACAATTAATTATATTTCACAATATATAATGTTATTATTCATAAACTATAAGAAAATCAATAAAAAACACTCGAGCTATGGACAGAATGGACAAGATTGTCAGCAAAGTCCTCTTTCCAACTTCTACAAGGAATAGTCCACTGAAGTTCGAAGTTTCTAAGAGGAGTAAAGAAAATCAATCAATTCTAAGATACTCTTTGGAGCTCTAAGGACTCTCTCAAAGATCCATCTCTCTTTTATGGAATTCTTACATTCCCACCGTGACGTCTTCCAATTCTCACAGTTCTTCAATACCCTTTCTCATTTATTTAGTGTAGCCTCCTTTAAAAGTGTGTAATATTGTTCCTCTTCATAAATCTCACTAAATCAGCTTTCTTCTTTATTTCGCAATTTTTTTTTTCATCTATCACAGCCATCAGAATTTCTTAATTGGATTTTTTTATAAGATTCTCAACCTAACTTTAATTCTCGAGCACAGTACTGTTCTAGTAAACTCCCAAATTTGGCTTTGCTATATATATTTAACAAGAACAGGAAGAATAAAGAATGTAGTTTACACACACACAAAAAAAAATTACAATGATTTTTTGGGGAGACATCACATTCCTGTCTGGGGCGACAAGTCTCCCCGAAAATATATATACTCATAGTAATTTTGTATTTTTTGTATGTTCACTACGCACTAAACTCTTTTTTTTTCTCTTGTTCTTGTTTAGTATATGCATCGAAGCCGCGGGTGTTTAATTATCTGTTTGTGTGTGTCTATATATATAAAGAGAGAGATAGAAAGAGAACTGCATTAAGCGATGCACGCGGTAATCTATGAGTTTAACTCATTTCATAAAGAATCATTAACTTGCAATTGAGTTGGAAATTGTAAGCCCTTCTCCCCAAATTATGGTTTATCAGGGTGTTGAAAGAGGCACGGCCCGGTGGTTCAGTAATTTTGACAAAGGACTCCTGATTCAATTCTCACAGCATACAGTTTTTCTTTCTGGGCATCTGCTTGTCAGGACTCAGAGGATTATTCAGAGAATACCCAGTCCTAATGATGTACCATTCTTCATGGAATGGGCAAATATCGAGTGATCACAATGATGCGCTGATCCCTACTATATCTCTACTGTGCTAAGGGTCGCGAATAAACCTCTCAAGTCTGTAATCGGACTAGTTAATATAAATAAATAGTTTAAGTATATATATATATTTAGAAAAT
>KZ808244.1:195552-213859 GCA_000696205.2 Oncopeltus fasciatus
AATTTAAGATAAATTCTATAATTAACTGTAAAATTAAAAAATCACTTGCGCTGTTAATACTGAAATTAGATACTGCTATTTAAAATTTTTGATATTTAGTCATTTAAAAAAATTGTCTTAATTTTGAAAAATCCATTGAAATTATTAAGTTCAGAAATATCTATAGACTAATTTTTTTTTTTGACATACATCAATAAACAAAAAACAAATAATATTTATAAATATACTTTTATAAGATTTAAAAGATAAGTGTGATTTCTATAAAGGTCTTATGGTAAATCTTTGTTATTTGTGTCCTGTTTTTCGAACATAGAACCCTAATAAAAAAGAAATAAATGCAAAGACTTTTAAATGCAAAGAAGCACTTTGCGCTAATTATCCTGGACTGTAGCCAAAAATCGTAAAATGGCAAACAACTGGTTACTCAGCTAAAAGATAAAATTATATCCATGCTCAATATTTAATTTCTAAATTAATGGCGTACTTAGACTAGGAAGTTCCTTTAAATGCTTTTACACAAGATAGAGCTTCACTAATTAAACAATGAGAAAGGTAATAATACTTATCATTTGGAAATTAAATGATTTCAAATCAAAGACATAAAATTAAAGTGCATTTTTATATTTAAACTTATTCTTACAGAAACACAGATTTTTTATTATTTCATTTTTACGATAAAGGTCCTTCTCTTCATAATTTTTTCCCCCTAAAGAAACCTATTTTCTTCATGAATAATTCATAATTCCTTGAAATGTAATGCCTTATTCAAAAGTATCTTAAAACCTACACAATGACTTAAGTCATATCGAATATTCTACCTTCAAAAAATTAATATAAAAAAATGTAAAAAAAAAAATTAATTCAAAATTGTTAATAAACAATATTAAAGTAAAAGAGGAGGGTTATATTTTAGACAACAATATTTTAAATCATTTATCTGCATGTTTTTTCCGAATTATAAAAAATGGAGGTTTTTAAATATGAAAAAGAAGTTTTGGAAATACTATTATTCGAAATTTATTTTCGATTTAGTTACTATAATTTAATTCCAGAATTACTAGAATTTATTTACTAAACCAGTCATGGAAATGTGGACTTATGGATAGGGCGTCCTCTCTCGTCTTCATGATAGGCAGCCCTGAAGATGGCTTACAATGTATTTTAGTTGGGGTTCGGTCTACTTTGACCGAACCCCAACTAAAATCATCTAATAATATATTTTATATTACCTTTCTATGATTGGTTGCCTAAAAAATATATATTGTTAAAGACTAGGGAAGCAGGTAACCTGAGGACCAGACCTCTGCGGGAAAGGGCCAATTAGAGGATGCCAACTGCTTCCTTTCTTCAGATGACGGAATTAGGGTTACTAAGAAATCACTATTTAAATTTTCTAGGCCTTCCTCGGCCTTTCCCTGAAGTTATAAAAGGAGCTCGTCAGTGGCCCCCAAGTCAGTGCTAAGTTGGTGTTACCCAGTGTTATTTTCCATGTCACATCTCGTGACTCAGAGTGTTTGGCTGATCGTAACCACTAAGAAGCAAAGCTTTTAGTTGTTTACAAATGAAATTGATAAGCAATCTGCATTCTTTGAGGTTAACAGAAAATTTTCTTTATTTCGAATATGAATGAATTCCCCCCCTTTCCCCCAAATATTGCTCATGAATTAAAGAGATATGAATATTGCGTCTGTTCATGCGTACTTGTAATGGGGTCTTGGATTGTGTGAATGTTGTGTGTTCAATTGTAGTATATTCAACGTGTGTATTTTCTTATTCGAAGGCATATTCAGGAGAAAATTAAAAAAAGTGTTGTGAGAGTGGTGAGTCGTAATTAGTGTAGATAACGAGTTGTTGTAGAGTTAATTTATACGAGGTAAAGCTGAATGAATTGGCTCTACAATGATTGCTGTATGTTTTACAATTTATACAAGAGTTTTGTGCTTTTTCTTCTTTCTTGGGGCATTCCGTTGATTGGTGGTTCCCGGAGCAGATGGCGCAGGCGAAATTGCTTCTGCAGTCTTCTCGACGTGGTTGAATTATCTGCATTTCCGGCACCCCCTGACCAAAAAGAAATTGTCTACCAGGCACATTTAATGAAACAATTGAACTATTTTTAGTGCAAGGGAACATTAAAAAAAATCTAACTGTCGCACAAAAATCGAAATACCACAAAAAAAATTATAAAATTAAAATTTAAAAGTAAATAACGAGAGTCATTTAAACAGTTTGACAATGTCAGCTTCTCCGAGCATAAGATGAAATATTCGTCTGCATCGGAGGATAGACTCTCGACAATAGAGCGGGGAATTTAATAACTTATAAGACTTGTCACGATAGCGTAAATGGAAAACGCACCGACCCGGATAGCATGAGATTCAGGTTTTTATCCAGTTTTTCTTCTGTTCCATTGCACTAAAAATTGTTAAAATTTACGTGGGATTAAATACCACAAAAAAAATTTATGAAACAATTTCATTTTATTTAAACCAAGAATCTGCCTGATTTTTGGGTCAATTTCTAATAGAGCATGAATAATGAAGCCCACTTGTCTATCTCCAAATAAAATTGTACAATTAAAATCTTCTTTCTTTAAAGATAGGTTATCATTTGGTATACAAATAGTGGTAATTATATTTTCTTTACTTTTAGAATTTTTTTTTATCTGAGGTGTTGGTTTCTTTAAGTTTAAGTAAAGACTTGATTTGACGTTTCAACTAAAATTAGATTATTTCTTTAAGTTTTAGAGTTTATGATGCCTAATTTTAATTCTACTTGATTCGCCTTACTTTCGAAAGATTTTCTTACGTCTTCTGAAGATTTGCCTTCTCAAGGAGGTAGACTCCGAGGGCCTGGATCCCAACGATATCATGGCATCAAGCTCCCTCCTCTGCCTCATTAAGCAAGCTTTGCCAGTCCACTGGACTCCAGTTCGCATCCTCTCCTGAAACTCTCTTGAGCTTCAAGAAGGAAGTCCTTGGGGGTATCGCTTTCCGGCACGGCAGTTCAAACCGTTGATGGGTGGTTCCCGGAGCAGATGGCGCAGGCGCGATTGCTTCTGCAGTCTTCTCGACGTGGTTGAATTTGCTGCATTTCCGGCACGCCCTGACCCAAAAAAAAAAAAAAAATGGTCTAACAGGCACATTGAATGAAACAATTTAACAATTTTCAGTGCAAGGGAATAGGATAAAAGATCTAACTGTCCCACAAATTTATTTACTAAACCAGTAATAGAAATGTGAACTTATGGACAGGACTTCCTCTCTCGTCTTCATGATAGGCAGCCCTGAAGACATTGGCTTGCAATGTATTTTAGTTGGGGTTCGGTCTACTTTGACCGAACCCCAACTAAAATCATCTAATAATATATTTTATATTACCTTTATATAGTCATCCTACGTGTGTCCTCTCTTTTCGAATGAGATTCTCCCACGACCAGCTACTTCTGAAAATATCTCTCTTTTGTATTAAAATTTTAATTTTAACAATCGTCTATTTTCCCATTCACTGATTAATATCTGGAATTTTCCTCCTTTATTACTCCGCATATCTCAAGATCTACCGATTTCTAACCTTATCAATGGCTGCTCCTAGGTAAGTTTAGTGATTCACCATTACTTTTATTTTAAATAATCATAATAGCAATGTGACGAACCGCAATAGTCTATATGACGTTAACATATTTAAATAGACAGATTAAAACACAAATATAAATTAACAACGATAAAACTATATCGTATGTCGAAGACAGCACATGGGGCGCCAGGCTAGCTCAGGGGATCCGTACGGGTCTCGCAATCCTGACGCTGCGGGTTCAAATCCCGCCTAGGTCAATATTTTATTTATAATATAGAAGCTTGTCCTGAGCCATGGCTGTTTAGAATGGGTCGGCAACCTGTAGATAGCCCCTCCCTCCAAGGGACCCTTGCTATAGACCCTTATTGGTTGCAAGGGAGGCTAACCCAGCAAAAAAAAAAAAGAAGAAAAAAAAGGTTTCTCTTTTTAAATGTAATTAAAAAGAATAAATTTTATCTTTCTGCCATTTTTATCTTTTCTTAAATTAAAAATAATATTAATTTTTTTTTTTTTTAATTTCCGAAGAAATAAAATAAAATGTGATCATACGAGTGAGTCCAGTACATGAAATTGGGAGTGAGCGACGTTTGAACTCTCTTAAGCCCTCAACTTGCTCTAATTGACTTTCCCCTCTGAGGCGAGGATTTTTTTTTTCTTTTTCAACTCAGTTAAAACTCACCGATCAAAGATGATCCGATTCACTTGGTGGGGAGGAGAGCCGTGGAATACAAATCAGACTGAAATCATCCCCCCAACCCCTCGGGGACCTTTGGGCCAACTTCTCAATTCAGAGCGTACCCTTTGATAAAAGTTTAAAATGAAGTTGGAATAAGTTAATCTTTCGCTGAAATCGGTCGTAAGGAAAAAATAAAATCTCTTTTTGAATAAAATTGTTGACGAAAAGTTTCTTGAAATGTTATACTTCATTATTTATTTCTAAAAAGATTTCTTGCTGCTGACTTTATATATTATTATTATTATTTTCTCTCTAAAAAAATTAGATTGATAATTCAAATTCGTAGTACTAGAGAAATTGACGTCTTAAGCGAATTTCGAAGGGATATAGGTTTTTGTTCACGTAGGCTTCGACGGTTGTCAGAAGTATTTACCGTTTCCTCTTCCGGGTTGGACCGTGTCAAATTGGTGTTATTTGCCGAGCTTTTGCACATCATGTGATGGCTTCTTCAGGGCTGAGTAGAGAATGAGAGTTGAAAAAAAAAACAACTGAAAAGTTCACATTCAATCTCAATTCTCATTCTCTATTCAGCCCTGAAGAAGCCATCACATGATGTGCGAAAGCTCGGCAAATAACACCAATTTGACACGGTCCAACCCGGAAGAAGAAACGGGATATAGGTTGTTCTTATGATAGATTTGTAAAAACATTTTGCTATATTTGGAGGTAAATACTTGACCGTCGGGTTTTATCAAAAGAGGTTAGTCAAGAAATTCGATCTTGGAAGTTGAAGTAATAAAACTGCTTAGTGTTCAAAGCTGAATTCATTTTATGACGAAATAAATTTTGTAGTTTTAGTCACATATTTAAGGAATATACTTAAAAATATGAAGCATATTATGTTAATCTATTTTTAGAAACGAACTATAATGGAAAAGTGTGTAGATAGAGTAAATAATGTTTAAAAAGAATAATAGTTACTTATAAATAATGAATTAATTGTGGTATGTAATCCCACGCTAAATTATTTAAAAGAAATGCACAGGGAGTCAGAAAAAAAATCTTACTACTTCAGCCGGGAATCGAACCCGTGTCTCCTACTATCCGGGTAGGCGCGCTAGGCCTCTACACCACCTCGGCTGATTAGATAATCTCTCCAACTCCCCGCACTTAACTCCGAGTTTAAACCCCCAAGTAAGACGAATATCTCGTCTTTTACTCGAAGGAGCTGACATTGTCAGTTATTTATTTGTCACTCGTTCTGCCTGATATTTCTTTTTAAATAATGAATTAATTGTGGTATGTAATCCCTCGATAAATCAAATCCGGGTCTCCTACCATCCGGGCAGATATGCTGACCCCTACACTACCGAGGCAGATTAGATAACCTCTTCAACTCCTCGCACTTTACTCCGAGTCTAAACCCCCAAGTAAGACGAATATGTCGTCTTATACTCGAAGGAGCCAACATTGTCGGCTATTTGTTAGGCTCTAGTTTTTTTTTTTNCAGATATGCTGACCCCTACACTACCGAGGCAGATTAGATAACCTCTTCAACTCCTCGCACTTTACTCCGAGTCTAAACCCCCAAGTAAGACGAATATGTCGTCTTATACTCGAAGGAGCCAACATTGTCGGCTATTTTTTGGACTCTCTTTTTTTATGATTTTATTTTTCAAATAATAATATTAATTGTAGTATGTAATCCCTCACGAAATCGAACCCGGGTCTTCTGCTTTCCGGGCAAGTATGTTGGCCATTACACCACAGAGGCCAGCTAGACAATCTCTGATGTGCGTACTCAAGCACTCATCAATTGTAACTCTCAATAGCAACAGTTCTTGCGTCATTTGTAGTGGAAGTAATGTTTCTGAAGGAATTCTGTTGTTAATTTTCCGTTTAATTAGTTGTTCAGATGCCGCATAAATTGCATAATTTTCTAATGTATCCAATTACAAAAATATACAAAAAAAAATCCAATTACTTTATTTTCTTGAATTATTTTCGAAAATTTGTGCCAAGCAATGGAGGGAGGGGTCATGAGACAATTATATAATTGACTCGAAGCGCAGCCTTCTAACCTGTTCAATTTCCATCCGTATTTTCCTTGTTCACATTTCCTGCCTTCACATATCTGTCAGCTTCCTGTCATAACTCATATGCTTGTTAGTTATTGAGTACTGGCTAAGTACACTGGAGTGTGACGTGTATTTTTTTATTTAACTTCCAATCTGCTTGAATATGATGGCTCTTGATGATCCCAGAGGACTTGTTTACAGATAGTAATTGAATTATTACTTAAAATATTTAAAGTATATTTCTCCTAGAAAATCAAGCTATTCCAGTTGGACAACCACATTCCTAATTTTGTGCTCTTCAAAAACTTGTTGGCTGGGATTGTTTTTAGTTGAGCTGCTCAGAAGGAAGTAAGTGATGATAGGAAGAAACAAAATGTTAATAAAAAAAAAAAAGCAACTAAAAACAGCCATTATATGAGTTCTAAAATTAAAGAGATATAGTTAAACAATTTAAAAAACATGGTATTTATATACCACCTGAATTTAAAAAACAGCTCTCATTCTCTATTCAGCCCTGAAGAAGCCATCACATGATGTGCGAAAGCTCGGCAACTATCAACAACTTGACACGGTCCAACCCGGAAGAATAAACGGTAAATTAAAAAAATAGTTAAAAATGTAATTCCTAAAGAGTTGTTAGAAAACAAAATTTGTAGGATTATTTCTGGATCAAAATTTTAAGAATTTAATTTTAATTTTTTAAAAACTTCAAGAAATCTAAGATAATTAATACTTATTAAGCAAAAGCCATGGAATTTAAAACAATTAATGAGAGGGAATAGAATAAAAAATTTATCTGTCCCAGCCAGGACTCAAACCTAGGATGTTGTCTCTCGATTACATGAACTACTCCTATGAGGTAACAAAGGCATCGGAGATTTGTAAAACAAAAGCGGGTTATTAGAATCATGTCTAATGTAAGTCACAGGTCGTCTTGCAATGGTTGTTTGAAATATATGAAAATCATTAAAATTGTATTTCATTATGTACACAATAAACACACTTAAAAATAGTGTTTTTGAACTATTAAAAAAATAGGAATTAACACTGCTATTCGACTCATCAAAAAGTAATTTTTGCCTCACGAATAAAATAAAGGTCGTTTTAAATCATGCATATGTGTTTTATGTGCTGTATACATCTGACGGAAATGTTTTTAAAAACTTGAGATGAGATTTTTTTCCCCATTACTATCGTTGCTGTGGTGACCAAATCTGCGAAAAATCCAGAGACCCGGTCCGTCCATTAAGAAGAACTCGACAAGCCAGCGTAAATGGCATTCTTCTTTCTTAATGCAGTAGAAAAACGCGTTAGGCCAGCCAACAACGCGGGTTATAATAAGAAAGAGATAATTTTATATCATTCAGAAGATAGTATCTATTTTATACATTCGTATAATTTTTGCAATCTCCTCCATTGAGTAATGTACATATGAAAAAGTCACTCCTTTGCCCAGCACCTCTTCAAGATGGCTTGTGAATAAGAGAGGGTCATTCAAAGATACATTTATAAAAAGGAAGCAGGAAAGAGATTTATGACAAAAGAGCTTACATCAAAATCAGGGTCATAGGATGTAGAAGGATGGGTTGCTTCTTGTAAACAGACTTCATCACTTTCCTCTAAAATTTCATAGTTTTGGGGTGGAGAAGGGACTGGCAAATTGTCTGAGTGTGGTACAGGCCGAAGAGCAGATGGGAGATTAGGGTATTTCACCGTTCCTCTTTTCTTCATAGATAAACCTTGCTTAATGGGAGGAGTTAAGCAGAAATAACAGTCGTCTGTATGATTGGTAGGCTCACGCCAAACCATAGGTACTGCAAAAGCCATTGCCCGCTTGTTATTTTTCAGCCACTCTCGCAATATGACGGAACAAGAATTACAACATATATGAGGAGCCCATGATTTATCTTGGTCCCCAACTTTTACACCAAAATAATGTTCATAGGCAGTCTTAATGATAGGTGACATTTTACGTTTCTGAGCCTTAAATGTTATTTCACCACATATATAGCAAAAGCTATCGACAGAATTCACACACTTTCGAGGCATTTCAAATCAGCACTTAAATTAATTTAAAAATCAACTTCACACGATAATTTCAATAGCAACCACGTGCGTACAATTGACAAACTCGCAAAGGTTATGTTTACTACTTATGAACAGCTGATGAGAGGGGTGTTATGTAAACAAACCAACTGTTGGTGATGAAATATTTCATTTGTTGAAAACTCAATATATATAATAGAATGATACTATATCTTGAAAACAAGAGCTAATATATAATTTTTATGGTCATTTTCGGAAATACATTAAAATCAGCTAATTTCAACCCCGAAACAAAAACTTTGTTGTTCAGTGTTATTTTTTTAATTAATTATTTTCATGAAAAAAAATGCATTAAAAATGATGAGGATTTAGGACAATTTACTTCTATTTAACTCCTCCATATTGATTAGTAATTCTGTTTGAATATGTCTTAACAAACGTTTGAACACAAATGACGGCCGAACTGAGTCTGAAGGCGAGAAGTTTGAGGAATGGGGCAAGTTTCTGAGCAATTACCTGTTAGCACCTTAAGTAAATCCTCGATGGCCAACTTCCAAGTGTATCCAACACCAAACTCTCCAGGAGTAACAGTGGACCCTAATCTTCTAATGACCTCCTTCGGGGATAAGATTTTCTGCAGAAACATATATATATATATATANTAAACATATATATTATCCGGACATTATTTCAGGTGGGCGTCGTGAACAGGTTGAATGTTGTCGATTAGGAAGTGAGTTTTAGGTTGATTATTCCATAAAGTTTTACGCAATAAAATTATATATTTTTTATATAAATTTAAAACTTTCGTACAACAGACACAAGGTTATATGTTCAGTGAGAAATATCTTTGTTATAGCTTTCTAATTATGTCCAATTAATTAAGGTGTATACTAAAAAAAAAAGAATTAAGACTATGGGATCTTGAATAGGTAGTTGAAGTGAGATATCTTCCAAATAATTTAAGAGATGAGCACATTCACCTTGGATCTGGATTTTATTTCTTATAAATGGAGTAATAAGGCGCTCTCATGCAGCGAAACGCCATTCATTTAGGCTGATTATAATAATTTGCAAGTTTTTCAAACAAAAGATGCGTAATTCAAACATATAGTGCATTTAGTAATTGTGTTGTTTTATGTGTTCTTAAATTAAAACATATTTTCAAATTCCACAGGCTTTCATATTTTATTATATTTTCTTTATTTATTTTTAACTTCTTCTTATTATTCTTTATTTCTCTATTTGTATGCTAAGAACTATCGTATCACTTTCCCTCTTATGGCTAGTGTCTTAATAACATGCCATGTTAACACCCAGCCCATTCCTGCACAGTTGCAGTAACAGAAACATGGCTAAATCCCTATATCTCTCCTCAGTGATAAGCCTACCTAAATACTCGTTCCTGCCTCATGATTGAGAGGATCTCATGGGTGGGTGTATGTGAGCCCGAATCCTTGAATGCTTAATTAATGCCCACCTGAATGAATCCTTATATTGAATTCCTTTTGCCGACATTTGTAATGATTCACAACATATCCGGTATGTGGTGGTTTATTGCCCTCCTCAAACCCTCTCCTTTGAGACCTCGTTGGAATATATTGTTCCCTTCCTCCACCCTTAAACCACCCTTGTCCGTCGCTCTCCTACTCCGTGGATTACTGAAGAGATTCGAAGAGAGGCTGCTCAAAAACTGGCCCAAACGCGAATAGTTTGATTTCCCTGCTATCTGCTAAAATGAGAAAAACTTGAATGAATTTGACAGATGTACATTCCAGTTTTCAGTGTACACTGCTCTCGAAACTCCTCTGAAAGTGGTACCGTATGTGTACAGTTAACTCGTACACAATTTGAGGGGCCTCCAAGAGAGTGGCACTATCGATTTCGAGAGCTGGTAAACTTCGCTTTATCGTCTTGTGACCACTCCAGCTCCAGTGCTGATTCCTCTGTAAGCAGTCTCTCTCTGGAGGTTTTTCTAGGACACGTCCCCTAAGTTTTATAAGAATAAATTACGAAAGCAGTCTTACAGATGGTGGATTGCTTCTGGAAAGTAAACGCCTGTTGTCTGGGTGGGCGAAGACCTCTTCGTCAGATGAAGGAAATTTTGTGTGGAAAGTTTGTACGGCCATTAGTGCAATACTGGAACGTCGGTGTTTCAGAAGGATGTTTATATAAACCCTTTTCAAATTTCAGCCACCTAAACGGAAACTAATATAAAATTCCGTATACAAAGTAAGACAGTATATTCTAGTCTGTGGAAATAATATTTCGCAATTCAGAAAATGTCGGGTTATAATTACCTTACTAACGAGCAAGAAAATGTTGTCTATTCTAGTCCAGGTGCACACACCAATGGATACCTTGGCATAAGACTGAAAGATCGTAACAGAAACGAATTTAATGTGTAAAATATTAATATATTTTTATTTGTGTGATAAAATGTTTTAGAAAAAAATATAAAACTGAGAATTATTTAAAAGAATATTGCGTTACATAAAATATTTCATATATTTTTAAAACTAATGATATTACATTTGATAAATTCAATTTATACCTTTCCATTTGATTCTTTTTTTTAGGTAATATAGTTTTGATATCACTAAGGTAAAGATTTTCACCCATGAACTAAAATTAAGTGCGAAATAACCCTTTTTACAGCCAGCTTTATTAGGGGAGTGGATAACCTATTTGAATACTTCATCATATTAGCTTCGTCACAACTTTTCCAGAGAGGTATGGAAGCGAGGGCTTATCAAAGTGAGAAAAAGGGTTGCTTTTAGATCTTGTTTTAAAACCATGAATATATTCCGGCTGTTTACATTATTTATGTTCTTAAAACACTGAAATAAATTTAAAATTTTAAGAGGATTTTAAAGTCATATGAAAATAATTAAGTATTTTTTTTTATAACCTTTATTTCTATATTACATTCTGTTAAAAATAAATAAAAACATTTTGTAATTTGATAACAATGAATAATACAAAATAATGACATTAATGGAAGTCACGTGAGGAGAGGAGGTGACCAGTGATACCACTCTCAAATTAATTCTTAAACACAAAATTAGCTACTCACAAACACAGGCTCGTTATTTTTCTTTAATGAGTTGAACTGCATTAGAATTATCGCGAAAACAACATGAAATATGAAAAATTTACATCAAATTCAGTAGAAAATATAATCAGTTCCTTTTCTATTTCGAAACCACAAGAAAAACAATTTTTCGGCCTTATAATATATATTATATATATATATATATATATATNTATATATATATATATCTGACAGTGCTTTATTTCAGTGTTAATTTTATATCTGCCTTTCCCATTGTATACGCATGTAAGAAAACTATAAGAAATCAAACAAATCAAATTCCAACACTCCTGTCCAACAGGAACGTTTTGCAAATTCATCATTTTACATTCCAGCATTTTCCAAACTCACCTGTTTTATAATCGATATATAAAGATATCCTATCCCTACTTGGATCATTTGCCATTCTTATTAAAATTTGTAAATATTGTCATTTTTTACTTTATAATATCCATTCATGCTGGAAATTAGAAATTATAGTCTTTTAAAAAGAGTAAAATTAATTTGATTAAATCAAACCAAATGCTATCCAAATATAAGACCTTTTTCAAACTATTAAGAATATGAATTATAAAATATTTATTTCCCACTGGGATTATTTAATTGAGAAAGTTTTCAGAATTCTATCCAACGCATTCTGCCTCACACTCAAGATGGCTGATAGGAATAAGAGACCGTAGTATAAAGTTTTAAGCATAAATGAATATAAAGGAATATAAAGAGAAATGGAAATTCTAATAATGCTTTATTAAATGGGAATCGCGCTATGGAAATCTATGGAAGTGGAGATCTTTGTAAGGAATCGCATGCAAATAAAGGTCTCCACTAAGGGAGTGGTGCTGGGGGGGGGAATGGCTACCTCCAGAGTGCATTTGGCTCAGGAGAGTTGGGAGACTGCGCATTGAACATATATATATATATATTTGTGTGCGTGAATGTGTGTGGCTGTGTATATATATATANAATCGGTAAACAAGCAAAAGTGTCTCAAAAAAAGAAATGAACAATTTGTTTTGTACGAAAAGTATGGAAGTCCTAGTATATATATATAGTAATCAAGAACAGGGATAGAGAGTGCAATACACACACAAAAAGAAAAAATCACAATGAGTAACAATTCTCTCACTCTTCGTTGGCGAGGATTGAAGGGAGACTAGACTGTGGGTGTTGTGTAGCGGAATGAACTCAAAGGAAGTGGAAGGCGATTGGGTTTTCCCTAATCCTAAAATTGTTAGCAATTGATGCCAGGTCTTGTTGTGGCTTTGAGAATGTGGATATAGGCGCAATCTCTCGTCTTCAGTTGCAAATATGAAGCCGTATAGGGAAGTTGTTCAATCACTTGAACGTCATTAAATGACTCTCAGTATGCCTTGCTATGGGAAGAGGGGACTGTGGTTCTGAACAGGATGCTATGTGATTATTAATTCTGAGGTTTAGGGGCTCAAAAAAATGCATTGATGCAGGTATACACAATTTTTGGATGTGCATGTTGATGTGGATTGGATCTTATATGGTGTTGATTGCATCAAGGGGTTGTTGACATTGGAGAATGCGTTGCCAGTTTTTATAATTGGACAGGATAAGCATCTGCTTTTGTTGCAAGGCCAAGTACCATGTTTTGGAGAATTTATGAAGGTTTTGGAAGACTAAAATTTTTCTGTTTAGTAAATCTTGGAGAGTAGGGGCATTCCAATAGGATAACTTCTACTGCCCCGGGGAAATATTCAATAACCAGGTTTAGGTTTTAGGTTTATATATATATGTGTGTGTGTGTGTGTGTGTGTGTGTGTGTGTGTGTGTGTGTGTGTGTGTGTGGTAGGTAGGATCGGGTTTAGGGGTGATCAACCCTTAGATTATTACGCCCAAATTGTGTGTGCGTGTGAGTGATAAATACGATTTAAAGTTAAAGAATAAAAAAATAATTAAAATAATACAGACATTTGTCATATTTCAATTTAGAGCATAATGTTTAGCTAGTGGAATCGGATCAAGTGGAAATTGAGTTCCCAGATTAAGATCGATTAAAAAATCAATCTTTCGATTAAGAAAAAAAATATTGTAATAATTCCGCGGAGATATTTCAAATTAGTACAAAATCTACTTTTAATATTTTAGTATATCTTTTGTCGAGGAAAAATCGGAGTATTGGTTTGCTAGTAGATGGTTTTATGATACCCAAAATAACGCTTGGCAATTTTTTCAGGCTGAAATGTTTTTAAGTAAGGTAAGGTATAATTTTGCATATAATGTATAATAACTATTTTTTCCGTTATTCATCAAAAAATTGTAGAGTATGCATTTTTCTGTAACGTGTACTTCGTGAGAAAGCATTGAAGTCCCAGCTTCCAGTGTCGAGAGGTGTGCAAGGTGATTGAGAATTCGTTCGCTCGTTTTCCGCAAATTGGTCTAGATGACCAAGATGACCTAGATGGTTATCCGCGATTCTTGAAAAAGTCGATGAAACGTATTCATACCTACGTTTCAACAAATTCAGCTGGATCGACTCATCCTTGCGAATCTGTTCGGAAATACAATATTAGAAAATCTCTTAACTCGCATCCCATATGACTAAACAAAAAATAATTAGTTTTTGTTTTCATTTTTGGGCCGGTACTAATCGCGAGTATTTCTTATGACCATTTATTACAGGTGGTGAAAATTAAAATATTTATCGGATTATTTTTTTAAAAAAAGTTCGTAGTCAAAGCCCGGAGAAGTTTCTGAATCCAAGGAAGATGACGTTGAGTATTTTGTGGGATTGGGAAGGATCGTTCATCATTAACTGCTCGAATCATTAATTCATTATTACCCATTGACTTCACTTCCTATTGACATTAATATATGCCATTGAACAAGGCCATTCGAGAAAAATTTCCATAATTGTTCATTCGGAAGTTTTCTTCCATCAGCACAACGCCATCCACAATACTCCCCGGCCCTCGTCCCGTCAGAGTATCGTTCGTTTAGTTCTCTGCAGAACTGTCCTAATGGTCCTGCCGGCTTGTGCAAATCACTTGGCTCAGTGTTGCCTCGCAGAAATCTCAGGACTCCAAAAGTGACGGAATAATGGTTTGACCAGAAAAATGGCAGACGTTCACTGATCGCAATTAAACTTTGCAATTTAGAAAAACAAATTACATTTTCTTATTATGTACCTGTATGATGGTGCTGTATTCGTCAGCCAGACCTTTTCGATGATTATGCATACTGTAATCCTCATAAGGGGTTTTGAATATTAAATCGTTACTTATCATTTTATCAGAGTATAAATCTAATCTAGCTAGAATGATGAAGACATTTATTTTTCGTTTTAGGACTGTATTTTTTTTTTTTTTTTCAATTTAAATAACCTTAAAAAATACATTTGTGTGAAATAAAAGGGGGCGGAAAGATAAAAAGAAAAAGCATGCAAATCCCACACAAGAATTACTTTGAAAGAAAAAGAAAAAGATAAAAATGAAGAAAATAATTTAAAAAAATACTAAATAAATCGAGATAAAATAAAACAGAATGAAATTAACATCCACCCAACCTGAAGAGCATCTCATCTCTCGCAACAACCCTTTACCATTATGCTAATCCGGTGAATAGAGTGGAATAAAAAAAAAGGAAGAAAAAAATTGAGTAGTTAGTGGAAGGGATATTTAAGGGATGTTCGGTGGGAAGAAGAGGGGTGAAAGAGGAAGTTTGGGAGATGAAGGCTAATTTCAACTTAGAGCTTTAGAATTTAGGATTTGTTGGAGAACACACTGTCAGCTGCCACCTTTTTCTAAGCTATACTTTTTCTGTTTGTTTTTTTCTTTTTTTTAGGAAAGAAAATGAAACATATTTAAAGTTGCACTTCCTTCAGGAACTGTCTTGTTGATGGGTTTTATTCCTTTAGTTTTTGCTTATTTAACTTCAGAGTATTCTTTTAATGTGTTGTTAAAATTTGTGGCTTGAAAATCGGCTTCTATTAAGAAATTTTTTAAAATAGTAAGCCATCAATTGCCCATGCTAGCAATTTGGTAAAATATTTGTTATATACGACTGAGGAAAGTTAATGAAGAGTTCCGGCAAACAAGCGTAGTTTGATCTCTACATGAAATTCTACTCTGAGGTTTGTCTATAAGAGCAAAGAGGCTACAGATTCGCCAGAGAGAAATTCTACTAATGCCACTGAAGCCACAGTTTGTTAAAATGTGAATCATTACAGTTACCAGTCTCTACGTCAGAATCTGCCTTCTTTATGTAAGGGATGGCAAAATCGAACTTTTGGCGGTAGAACATGGCATACAATCGGGCTATCTTCTACTTCCGAAAATATGCCTAAGAAAAGAGCCCATACGAAAACCATCTGTCTTCAAAGTATATTATCATGTCACATGTCATTAATTCAAGAAGGAAAAAAAATGGTCACGTCAAACAAAAAATAATAAAAATAAGAATAGTTTTATAAATTTTAATTTTATTGTGGTGTTTTATTCCACTTAAATTTTAACAATTTTAGTGCAAGGGAACAGAACAAAAAATCTAACTGTCCCAGCCAGGACTCGAATCTGGATCTTCAGCTTTACGGACAGGTGCGTTTACCATTTACGCTACCAGGACAAGTCTGATAAGTTATTAAATTCCCCGCACTAGTGTCGAGAGTCCAACCTCCGAGGCAGACGAATATATCGTCTTATGATCGGAGAAGCCGACATTGTCAAGCTGTTTAAATGACTCTCGTTATTTACTTTTTAATTTTAATTTTATAAATATTAATTTTATTGTGGTGTAATTTAAATAGCTTGACAATGTCACTAGTGCAGGGAATTTAATAACTCATCAGACTTGTCTCGGTAGCGTAAATGGAAACGCACCGGCCCGGATAGCAGGAGATCTAGGTTCGAGTCCTGGCTGGTTCAGATAGATTTTTTATTCTGTTCCCTTGCACTAAAATTATTAAAAATAAGAATATATAGCCGAAGAATATTAAGAGAATATTAAGCCGGACCATTTGTTATCAGAGTTCTATAAAGCTTTTAATAGGGAATTCTTCATTTATACTAATTTATGTCAATTTTAATGAATTTAGAAGACTTTTGCAAAACCGGACATTGGTGTTTATAATATTTGACTAATCGGCATCCATAGGTCATATTGCACCATTGTCTTCGTCTACATTGTCGTCTTCAGGCCTGAGTTCTCTCTGCATTCTACCTGTTCTACTCTGAGCAGTGGAAGATAGAGAGGGAACGTCATAGATCGATGGAGTACAACTTGTCCCCTATCTAAGCGCGTCTGGCACGCGAGTATTCCTATTATAGTCCTAGGAGTCCGCCCCTGCCAACATCTTGTGTTCCGATTCCTCTCAGCCATCCAATATCTTGACTGGATTCCCATTTCATTCGGCTGAATACATGTCTCTTATCAGCGGACCCTATAGGAGTTAATCAGCTCTTTTTGTATAATCTTTTTGTTCACATCAATAAATAAGTGGACGAAGCTCATATGTCAGTACTTTAGGAAGAGCCCTTTCTTACTGTCAACACTGGCGTGAGGTCCCCAGCCCCTTTCCTTCCTTGGACTCCCCTGGTAGTCGAGATTGGGTCCGATCTTAAACAAGGATGTTAAATTTTCAGTCATTTTCAACAACGGCATATATGCCTAGTTATCGTGAAAACTGTTTTTGCAATAGAATCGAGAAAACAAGAAATTGGCAAATTTCTGTTTTAACATCGGCTGGCGACAGACTGACACACTACTACAGCAGTCTTAAGGGTTTCCTGTAACTTCAGTAGAGCTCTCATAAGAACCTTCAATGTATTTATTACTCCAGAGTCATATGATCAGAGGCCTCCAACTAAAGCAATCCTTCAACTCTAGTAACAGCCAATCACATTAGCAAAACAACATGTGTAACCATTAGCTTGCCATCGCCCACCTTAGAAAGCGACATTCCCCTTGCCTTTACTTTCCCAGACGATCTACTGGAGACAAATGCCTATAGTATTCTCGCAGAGAGAGAGGGACAGAAGTAAACCGTACGAATAATTGTATTGGCCAAGCACTTATTTAATATAGGAATAATTATAACTTTTACAAGTCCGTCACGCAAGAGCTATGAAGACTAAATGTATTTTTCAGAATCCTTGTTAATCAATCTACCTTGACCGAACACCAACAAAAATCATCTAATTTTTGTTAATCAATATTTTATTTGAACTTTTCATCTCAAGTAATCCCTCAAACACATAGAACATGTCTTTTATCAATAAATAAATAAATCTCTGTTTTCTTTTAGGATTTATTGCTTATTGTTTTCAAAATTACGACAGCTGCAGAGAAAAAACTGTTTTTCCTGCAAATTCACAGTTCGGATAATCCCCACCCTTATACTTCCGACAATGATATACTCAGTCTTTTATTTTTCATTTGAAATTGACAGTCCTAATTCCATTAAGAGGCCGTATTCCGATACGGCAAATTTAGGAATAAAAACCGTGAATTATAATATTATATTCTGATAGGCCCCACTCCTATTTCTTCATTTACACTTTTTTGTCTTTCAGTACTCTAAACTAAAGAATACGCCCGTTGCAGGGAGAAGAAGAAAAAAAAACTTCTTTTCAAACATACTTTCTATTTCAGCTTTTTTTATTATTTAATTTTTAGCAATATGGCGAATTTAGTTCAGAGTAACAACAAATTGCAGCTCCTAGTTTAAGTTTTAGATAAATACGCATTCCGAATTGCTCAATTTTTTTGCCAATAAATACTTAGGTTAAATGGTTAACTTATCTTACCAGGTAAACCTCCCTCCTATTAGTACGAATTCGATTAATAACAACCTATTTTTTTTTTTTTTTTGTTTTT
>KZ808245.1:13754-32575 GCA_000696205.2 Oncopeltus fasciatus
TTTTATTTTATTAATTATTATTATTGTAAATGATCTAAAGAGTTATTTCTACCACCAATGAATATAGAACTCTCATACCTTCTATTCTCCGTCTTCATTGGTTTCTGCACATCATCTTCTGTTGACGAGTGCTTTCGGACATTGTCCATCCTCGTGGCCGAATACATGTGTTCACTGTCGCTGTCAGTATTCAGGAGTTGAATACAGACGGTGACAGTGAACGCATATATTCGGCCAGAAGATAGACAACGTCCGAAAGCGCTCGCCAACAGAAGATGGTGTGCAGAAACCAATGAAGACGGAGAATAGAAGGTATGAGAGTATTATTATTGTGTTTTTTTTTATATTAACCAGTAACTCTACTAAAAATGTTAATGAACATATTTGTGTAATGACATTTTCCCCTGGGATGATCCAACCCGAGGGAAATCCGGGATCAATTAGGATTCCTTGTGAAGGACGGGCCGCCATCATGGGAACAATGACCTTGAGAGCGACCTCTCTCTCTCTCTCGCTCCGGGAAAGTACGATGACCAGAGTCTTATGACGTCATTTGTCTCCTCACCCAGAATGCCTTCTCCGTGTTTAGTACATTCCAGAAAGCTTCCGGTCGTAATGTGCCACCAACTATTTTCTCAACAATTTCTCAGAATATATCTTTATTAATTTAAAATTTATTAAGCATTTTCATAGCTAATGTATGAAATAGTTCAATATTAATGAGTTATAAAAGTAATAATTCCCTGTTATAATGAGTAAAATTAATAATAAATAAAATAACTATGAAAACAATTTTTCAAACAATTTAGTTGTTTTCCAAATATAATTAATTTTATACTATAATAATTATCAGTATCTTAACTCCTGATTCTTTAGGATCCTAATTTTATCGGCACACTTTGAAAGAAAAAATATAATCGAAACGTTAAATCCAATATTCGTAAAATGGAAAACTGAATTATCTTATATTTTTTTAAATTATTGTTTATTTTTTTTTTATTGGAAAGGTAAAGTATCATGTTAAAATTTGTTACCAAAACTCTAAAGATTTTTAAGGCGATTTAATATTTTACAGGCGCGTTTGAGTCACTAGTACCACAGTATTTCTACAGTTAATTTCAAGCTTGTAAAAAACGCCCAGTCTCGGTATTGATTGCTTGGGCTTAACGATAACCCTCATTATTCTTCTACAGGTTGCAACATTTCAAAAACTGTATTCGAAATATGAATCTGTATCGATAAGGAGAATGTTTACAACTTTGAGATAAAATTTTAACAATTCGGGAGATTTTTGGTCTGTTTGCCTATCCGCTAAATACTTTTATATACATATACTGAAACAGATTTTACACGATTTATTCTATTATATTTTATTATTATTGACTTTTAACTACTTTTATTATTACCGTCATTTATTTATGTATTATTTTTTTCCTAATTTTCCTTAATTTAAGTTTGATTAATTATTGTCAAGAGATAATTATTAATTATTATCAAGAAAGCACAATGCAAGATGCACACTGTGTAGGATGTAATTTGTCAATGGCTTATAATTTCGTATTTAGTTCTAAGGAACCATAATAATTCTCTAACATGAAAAAATTTGGTGTGAATGACACTCTCCTACTTGGCATGCGATCATTTGTGTAATTAAAATCATAACAATTGTTGAAATGGTCGTTCATCCATTGTTTAGAAGTCACTATCAAGGACGTATTTCAACAGTGGTTGACTAAACAAAATAATAGCTCTATTAGTGCTTGTCACTGATTATTGTGTATTTTAGCGATGATTCTTCGCTTATCAATATTTCTTCTTTCTCCGCTCTTGCTTAGTACTAAACAAAACATAAGGGATAAAACCAATAGACTAACTTCAAGATTAGTTTTCCATTTATTTTCTGTTACTATTATGTAAAGTTTTTAAATTTTAAAAACTTACTTTTTTTGTGACTTTTATTTAAATAACTTTTCTGTTTTATGGTAAAATAAATAAAACTAATAAGGTAAATATTATCTAATCGTATATATAATATTTCTTCATTACTGGACACAATTTTCCCCAACTAAAAAAGCCAAAGTCAAGAATTTGTGCTCCAAAATAAATGATAACAGAAATATAACAAATTGCACAAATAAATAGCCAATTTCGAATAAATTTAATACCGAATGTAGAAGTTGCATCCTATGAAATAAAAATATAAAAAAAAGTCCTGGACATATTTTTAAAAATTTTTCGAAGATCAATGAGTGGTCTTTCGTATGATTATTTTTTAATGTTGTTAGTAATAATATGTGGACTGTATACCATAGGAGATGTGGGTAGTATTAACCAGCATTATTAGAGCGATAATTTAAATTTATTAATNTTTATATTAATAAATTTAAATTATCGCTCTAATAATGCTGGTTAATACTACCCACATCTCCTATGGTATACAGTCCACATATTATTACTAACAAATGTTTTATCATAAATAGAAGGTAAAATTAAAGTACCTTTTTGATACAATACAGTACAATTTTCCACTTTTTTATTTATTCCCAATTTTATTTTCTAACATCGGTTATAAGATTTTCACGAATTCTTCAGAGGTTTTTAAAAATAATTCCAATACCGATTTTGATTCCTCTCTGATGCAATAGTACACGCTATTTTGAAAATTTACATATGAGTACAAAAATTAAAATTATATAAATTTTTGCTTCTCACTCATGCGTGATGAAGCAGAGAGTAAAATTTTCTAATCCAATAAGCTGATCCATAATAATGTTGCTGATAATGTTGATAGCGTCAGATGTATGACATAGATGACAAATAAAAATATACTCGCGTCTTAGAATGATGGTTATAGGGTAAGGGTGGAATTTTAATAATCTTGAATACATTAATTCATTCTCCCCTGCATATTTTTTCTACTCAAAAATGTTTTAAGCTGCTGAACAATTAAAATTTTTATATGAATTCATAAGTTACCCATTTTTCGCTACAAATCTTGCCATTAAACAGTTTACAGTCACATTTTGTTTACTAGTAGAATCATATTAATTTGTAAGGCCAATTGTCCTAATTGTCTCAAAAGCCTTGATTGTATCACATCAAATTTGTTGTGTGTAATTATAAGATTATCGCTTAAAAGGTGGCCTATTTACTATAAAGGCAGACTTATTATTCCTTTACCATTAGATGATTTTGACTGGGGTTCGGTCAAGGTAGATCCAAAAAAAATACAATTTAAAAAAAAAAGTGTATTTTTTAAAAAGATTATTTGCCAACGTTTCGGCTTACATTGTAAGCCATCTTCAGGGCATCCTATCATAAAGAAGAGACTACGTTCACATTTCCATGACAGAATGGAAGCCATCAGTCATGGAAATGTGAACTTAGAGACAGGACTTCTTGTCTTCATGATAAGCAGCCCTGAAGATGGCTTTCAAAGTAAGCCGAAACTTTGGCAGATAATCTTTAAAATAAAGTACACTTTTTTTTAAATATTTTTTTTTTTTTTTTTTATCTACCTTGACCGAACCTCAACTAAAATCATCTAATAATAATATCTACGGTAAAAAAAAACTCTCTATTTTAGCATTATTACTTTACACGTATTGCACCTTATTAAAATACACATTTTTATTAGGATAATCTAAAAGGTTATTTTTTGAATATAGAACTATCATACCTTCTGTAATCCGTCTTCATTGGTTTCTGCAAACCATCTTCTGTTCAACAGTTGAATACAGACAGTAACAGTGAACATATGTATTCGGCCAAGAAGATGGACAATGTCCGAAAGCGCTCGCCAACAGAAGATGGTTTGCAGAAACCAATGAAGGCGGATAATAGAAGGTATGATATTTATTAGGATATTATAAGAACGCGGAAGTTTTTTCATTGTATCAAAAGTGTAATAATTTTGCATTTTCTTTTTGAGTTCAATAGCTCATTTATTCTTAGAACATTTACTAATAGAAAACATAGAATGTAATCTACAAAATATACCTCTTGGTATTGTATCTCGATGGATAATTCAGTCTCATGTTTTATTTTTATTGGCAAGTCTTGATCTATATTAAATAATCATAATTTAACTGTAATTTTAGCAAAATCGAAATTAAGTGTTAATTATAAAACATACAAAATAATACAAAATGAAAACAATATTGAACTAAAGAAAGAAAAAGTTTATATTTTATTCTATTTTTTATTTTGTTATACACTAATGATCATCTATATTCTTGAAGAATTTATGTCATAAATTTAAGTAAAAGTATAAATAGTCATGAGACACATTCGGATATTTAGAAATCCCTAAGAGTTATAAATGTTTTGATTTAACCGCAGATGTACCTTCATCAGTGTGCAGACAACGCAAGGACATACATGGCGAAGGGAAACGTGTCAAGAATTATCATAGAGGCACAGCTTCTTTGTCAGGTATAGTCTTTTGTCTTTGTCCAGTGAAAGGTATTTAAGGGCTATAGTGATTTGGTAGTTTTTTTTTGGTTTTTTTTTTTGTAGCTTTTATTTTAATTTACAATCATTATATGTAAATTTATTCAAACAAGTATAATCACCTGTATTAGACTGCTTTTTTAAGCAGCTGAGCTTACTTTTATTTTCAGTATGAGATGTCGCCGAATATTTATCGACCCAGAAAAAAAAAAAAAAACATTGAAGACCATGCTTTCACAAAGTTCATGATAGAGGCCGGTCTTAGTTTGTAGCAGTTGTTAGAAAATATTTGAGCTAATAAAAAGTAGAAAGTCAATTTAAGCTAGGATATGTAAAAATTTTAAATCCCTTGGGTACAAAATGACTATTAGGATGGTAATTTAACTACTTAAAATACCACCTGGATTTTTTCCTTCTTGGTAAAAACTGGTGCTATATTTCAATTCAGGGCACATAATTCATAAGAAATCAGCTGTAAATATTCGGGCGTCAAAACACCAGCTGGTCTGTGTAATATTCTTAAGCATCCCCAATAGTGTTTTAATATAATATAAATTTTAGTCAATAACTTCTGACTATAATTAAGTCCAATATTTTTTTAATAATTCTAATAATAATAATAATAAACGTTTATCCAAGCTGCTCTCTACCTTTAAGCCCCTTGACATCGCTGGATGAAAGCGATTTACGAACTATTCCCACCATTTGTTAAAACTCAAAGAAGCCTTTTGGTTTTGTTTTTGTTTTTTATTTTTGTTTGCATTCACTGGAGTACACGGCAAGTATTGAACATTTGGATTTGTAATGGGATATTTATGGAGATTAGAAGAAATGATCATTAAGATTATAACTGTCGTGGTTTCAAGATAAATAACTCGATTCACACGTGGGAATCTATAAAATATTATTGAACGAGTACATTAATATGTTATTTAAAGAGAGGAAAGCAACTAATCTTTGAATTAAAGCAAAATCTTCAGAACATCTACAGAATTTAATTATAGCCTCTATTTTTATTATTAGAAAATGAATGAACCTTCGCCCATGAGAGCCCGTCCCATGTTAATATTTTATAACTATATCGGACAGTATGTGATGTTATTTCTATTGGCCCAAATACCTATTTACAAAAGTTTATTTGACTTTAGTTAAACTGTTAGACAGGTTAAATTAAGACTGTCCCTCTAAGATTTATTATTATATAATATTGGCAGGAATAATATAATAAATTATATTGTATAAAAAATCAATCCGCAAAAAATATTCTTGTAACAACGTTCCTCTATTATTAAGGAATAACTTCTGCGTTCGATTTTTCATTTACTATGGTTATCCTGCAGATATTAATCAGGGTTTCGAACAGGATTAGAAAAATAAAACACTCCAATATTGTTAGTTAATTATTTTATTATTGTTGATGTTTTGACTCAACTTGTAGGTCATCATCAGGGCCATAGTAGGTAGTAGTAATGTACGGAGAGATCTCCAAGGGAGGTTTATGGTCACATCTCTCATAGTCTGGAACTAAACTGTTTAGTCTAGTTTAGTTCCAAAATGTGACCATAATTCTCCCTCGGAGATCTCCCCATAAATTACTATCGCCCTGATGTTGACTTAAATATTGAGGAAGCTGAAACGTCAGCCATTATAAAATAAATACCCGACAATATGTCAGTTTTATTTTTCTGATCCTTGCCGAAACCCTGACTAATTTCTTCAGCATAATACTCGACAGCCAACGAACCTCCAACCATATAATGGTTATCTTGAATGTTCTCGCAGTTAAACTGAAAAAAACTTTGCTCGCTTACTTTCAATAAGGGGGAGAATATCAACAGTTTAGATTAATGTAAAAGTTAATGATAATTTAGTTCCTTAATGTTAATTTTTTGGCTTGCAGTATATAATAATTATAATTATTCAAAAAACAAGATGATATAACTTCTTCCATGTGTGTTGCGAGTTGCTTTATAACTCGGCGATTATTCATTGTACTTATTCAGGGAAGCGTTGGCTAACTCGTACGTGAGACCTCTTTTTGGCGAAACTGTCTAAGGTGCCCTACTTGTGGAGATGGCTGGTCGCCTAGCGGGTGGGTCCTTGTCTCTCTTCCCCTGAGCCGCCCAAGACAGACGTCACTGAGGCTATCTCCGGACGAACTGGACTTCAATCGGTTCCTCAGACATGACGGCCCGATATCTCTTTCTAGCCTTTGCCAAGGCGTCATCGGTGTATACGAGTGCAGAGAGTCACGTCTGTATCGTCAGAGGTCAAAGTAGCACTCAGGGTGCCGATGGGGATTTTTAGCCAGTGTTATTTTTTTATTTTATTTTTTTTTGTAAAGGCATGGCAACCACTAAGGGTCATTATTGCTTAAATACTATTGTCTATCATCGTTGTAGAATTTAATGTTATGCAAGATAGATATTTAACCAGTGTTATGTCACAAAAGCCCGCTTTAGCCGATTTACTCTCAGGAAATCAAGGTATTCACGTTCACCGATACATGTACACATCTTCATCCATGTAACATTAAAACATTGTTCGAAATAAAATTCTACATTTAAATTTTTTTGTTTTAGCGAACTTTTTAATGAATTTATTAATTGCTGTATTATAATCAATGTTAAGGAGGGGAGGGGGTTAGATTAGAGAAAGACACATTGAAGGATTGTCATAGTTTTTTTTTCTACTGTTGGATTTACAAACAAATTTATGTAATGCAATAGGAGTATGAAAAACATATGATATGAAAAATATTTAAGAATGCAAGTTGTAGTGAGAGCTGAGGGGACTATCTGTTAACCTAAAGAAAACAGATTTTGTATTTGTACTTACTTATACAAACCATTTATGGCTGGAACCTGTAGGAGGGAAGGGGGAAATGGTATTAGAAAAAGATTGAATGAGGGGAATATCTTTGTTATTATGAAGAAATTATTTGCACATGATAAATGAAAATTAATTTTTCTAATGTTTATAGTCTACAGTATGTTCTCATGTTACAGAAGATTAATATAATTAATTAATTCATTATTAATTGAACTTGTACAAATGTATTATCAAACATTCTAAAGCCAGCTGTTAGCATGTTTTTGCCTTTAATGTCATTGAATGAAACATTGACAATCCGATTAGCTTAAGCTATTCCTGCATCATGGATTTGTTGGTCTTCACTTATAGGAGATTTCCCGCAAGAAAAACTTAAACGTAAATTGAAAGAAATTTGTTCATATCTTCACCGATCCTGCTTAAAAAGCTAAATACATGGTCTTTTTAATGTATACGTATATATTTGTCTGTGATTGCTCTAGCTCCTCAATTTTTGAAATAAAGATACAAATTTGAAAGTTTGAT
Organism: Oncopeltus fasciatus; assembly: GCA_000696205.2. Classification (NCBI taxonomy): domain Eukaryota; kingdom Metazoa; phylum Arthropoda; class Insecta; order Hemiptera; family Lygaeidae; genus Oncopeltus; species Oncopeltus fasciatus. The sequence continues at coordinate 21,564 of KZ808245.1, forward strand.
GTTTAATACACTTTTCACGAACTGTTGGGTGTTTTCGTTAATGGTGAAAATTGCCTGAGAGAGATTAGGGAGGTTTGGAGGAAGATAATTTAAATCGTATTATCTGCGGTTATTATTAGCATTATAATATATATATATATATATATATATATATATATATATATATATAGAACGTTATTCGTAAAAAGTGGGAATGCTTATTAAGGCATATGTAAATTTGGTATTTAGTTTATTTTAATGGCAAATGATATATTTTCCATCTTTAATGAAATGCTTACTAATTTCTGTGTGATTGACTTCTTTTAATAGTTTCAATAGGATTTTTACGGTAACTGCTATGCCTTATGCATCGGTCGGGCGCTAGTTAACTAATCGATAGTATAGTTTCATTCTTAATAACTACGATTCCCATATTTACACTTAAATAGTTAGACTACGTAACTTTTTGGCTACAGAACTATAAATTCTCCCATAAGAATCTTCTTCGGTTGTGTGGAATAGGTCAAGTCAAATTTGAGTCTACTGCTGGTTTCTAAACTATTTCAGAAAAGCTTATCGATCACTTATTAGTGCATTCAGCTAAGTGTGAAGTGAACTGTTTTATGCGAGTGTTATTTAAAACCATCATATACACTTACAAGACCCAATGCCTCTATATCCATAAATTCTGCAATTAAGTCTATTGATTAGTTCGATCTGTATGCGTCACTTTACAGTGAAGAAGACCGCCACGCGGAATCAACCTTGTCCTCATTCGTTTGAAATATATATAATAGAATTGAACTTCATCTGACAGTAACACTAAATCGTATGTTTTAAATTTATGAAAAGAGAAAGCTCCCTAATCACTCGTTTGTGGCTGGAGTACTTCCAAATCAATATCAAATAAATTAATAAGAATATTCTTGTCACAGTTGGTGAGGAAGAAGATAAAGTTAGTTTAAATAAACAGCAGTTACAGCTGAAAATGTCAAAAATTTGAAACAAGAAAGAATTAAAGCATTCAAACAAAGTTCAGGAAGAAGATCTTGATGAGTTACAAAGAAGCTATGAGCTTTTGTAGAATAAGTGACAGATCTTCTACCTAAAAATGGTCAGGAAACACTTCTTAAAATCTTGTTGATTCTATGTTACCATTTTTCTAGGCATCACCATTATTTCATTTCTATATTATAGAAATAATTATAGGAACATAAAAATAAAATGTCAAATTGGGCAACGGTCTTGCCGCGAAGAGCTAAGTCTGGATCGAGGACAGCACTAAGTAGGCTCTTGCAGAAATATAGAAGTCTAGCAAGTACCGTGAATGATTAAAATAAGACTGGTTACTACTTTTTTTTTTAAATGTTTGAATAGAGAAACATTTGTTGTCAGACTTGGGTAGCCCAGCGGGATATCTCACAAACCTCCGAATTACATTATCTAGTATCTTCTAGAGCATATGTTCTTCCGAAAAATTCATCGTACATAATGATAAAAAATGACTTTTCTCGCATATTTGATCCTCTTGGATATAGACGAATTGTCTTTCCCTGTAGTCCTCGCCCTTCAGAAGTCTAGTCCCATTAAACTCTAGCCTCCTATACCCTTAATCCCAGAAATGGCTCTCTGTCAATCGTGAGTAGGGGTGATCTACTGGCTCTTCCGGCCAACCTAACAGATGTTACCGGCTGCCGAGTCCTAATGCCCGGAGTCGGCTCTCTCTACCAATTACGAACCAATAACTCGCATTGTGCTGGGTTTCAACTCCAGCTGTTCGACAAAATAGGACTGTCAATTGGCTGTCAATGAATCGTAGTCTCCGTCTTCCCTGAAACAAGGGTTTCCTCAACCTCTTTGAGTGGGGAAGGGTGGGGCTAACTACAGCTCCTACTGTTGGCATTGGTATTTGTAACATCTGTGGCTCCAGGAAAGCTTTAATTTTTCGATAAAAACTTGCCCAGGCGTTCACCTAGGCGTTTTTGGTGGGGTTCGGTCAGGGTAGATTAAAAAAAAAAATACAAATTTAAAAAATGTATATTTTTAAAATTATCTGCCAACGTTTTGGATTACATTGTAAACCATCTTCAGAGCTATCATGCAGGTGAGGAGACGCCGTGTCACCAAGATTCCGTTTTCATGACTACAATGTAAGCCGAAACGTTGGCAGATAATTTATAAAGTACACATTTTTTAAATTTGTATTTTTTTTTTTGGATTTAACTTGACCGAAACCCAACAAAAAACATTTAATAATAATGTCTACTGTTAAAAAACTCCCCATTTATACATCAGATGAATTAGGCTTCCGAAAAACGCCTCTTTATAACCTTCTTTCTAGATTTTCTTGAGTATTCTGTTTCCAGATGGTTGAGAACTCTCAGAAACTCTTCCAGACTAAGGTAACAGGTGATTTAACTCACTGAATTGTAAAACATTTAATAAATGAAAAATATAAATTTCAAGTCTGCTAAGTAGGTGTTGGAAAAAAAAAATAAAAAAAAAGATTTCCCATGATTTGTTAAACCCTCCCTCAGTAATCCTAAAGCTAACTTCTGAAATAGTTAAATTTTTTCTCTTCTCTTCTCAAACACAATATACAAATAACCTAAGATACAATTATGATAAAATCTACGTTTATATGTTACATTTATAAATTAAATTAGGAGTATAGAACTTTATATATCCTTATAAAAAAAACAAACAAACTTTAGATACTTAGTCCTTTAGAACTGTGAAACTCAATGACAGTAATTGATACATTATTTTATATTCAAAATATTATTAACGATTAAACGTGAAAAATTAAATTACTTATTTATTCAGTTTAAAAAAACAGACACAAAAGCAGTATTTCTCTTAAGAATATAAAAAGTGTGACAGAGAGTATTTATGACTGGTCCAGTTCTATTCTAGTTATGTTGTAACAATGGATTGGTGTTATCTAAGAAAGGGAGATAAAGATTTTTATAGAGAAATCACCATTAAGAGGAGTGTCTCAAGTACTCAAGGCTTATCTCTTCCTAAATGTAGAATTATCTCTTCCTGTTATGTCATTTGTTCCTTCTTCAGCATGAGGCATTTCATATTTGTAGTTATGAATTAAGCTGATCAGTCTTACATTTAGGCAGAAAAGTTGTTAGGCTATATTCGGTCAAAATGTTAAAAAAAAAAAAAAAAAAANAGGTCAGTGTGTTTACTGTTTCTTTGTTGTTGTTTTTTTTAAATCCGTTACGTTGCAGCAGCGTAAACGCAGTAGATTTCTAGTGGTGAAGACCAATTACTAATTATATATAATTTAAAGGGATCTTCTTTTGGCCTCTCATAGAAATGTATACTTGAAATATTTCTATAGAAAAAGAAGAAAAGTCTTATTCTCCATGGCGTAAATTATTAGTCCTTTTAAAGATCCTAAGCTGCCCTTTTTTTGTTTTTTTTTTTAACACCTCTCTTACTTTTTTATTTTGTCGTAGAACAATGAAGGTAATTTTTTTTTTCGCTGTTGACCTTCTTGTATAATTTTTGTTCAAATAAAGACAAAAATTATATGTTATTTATTAAAAGAACATTAGTCTGTACCAAAGCATAGTAGTTTTAAAAATAAACATAAGGAAGAAAATTTTGTTATTTTTGTTTAATCAACATTTTTACCAAACCCCAACTACCTCTTCTTAAGATGTTATTGTCTTACTTACTTTTTTAAAATGAGAAAAATTTATTATTAATTTAGATATNATATATTATATAGATATTATATATTTCATGTGTATTGATAAATTCAATTTTATTAGTTGTTATGATTTAAAGAAAACATCAATATTTTTTTCTCATTCTTTTTTATTTTTTTTCTTTCAAAGTTTTCTTTTTCGATAAATAATAGATTTCTTAATATTCCGTTGCTACTTTTTTTAAACAAGAAAATGACATATTGTGTATTATATTTTGCCTAAAAAAAGCATACAGAAACCATGAAAATTATACTTTTATTCACTTATATTTTTAATCATTTGAAAATATCCATTTTTTACTATTTGATTTAAAAGAACACTAGCTAGACGTTGTTATAAACTTTGCTTTAAAAGTAAATTTTCCCAGGAAGTGTTATATTCATTATTCTTCGATTCATTGAAAAAATAATTTTGTATTTTTTTTATTCATTATTTTCATTTTTATAACATTTTTACTTAGTCATGAATAATAATAAAAGTATAACCTTTTTTTAAATTATTAAAACGTAAATATTTTCCTAACCAATAGAGGCTGTGAACCTTTGATAGATTAGTTCACCTCATATTACTTTTACCATAATGAGATAGTGTATTTATTGATTTATTAAATTATTTAACGTTTTGATTGTTTAATAATAACATTTAGTTAGCCTGTGTTAGTTCATGTATGTAATTTCGCTATTAACAAAATGTTTATGAAATCATACGCAAAAACTGAAATAGCAAAATAAAAATATTTGTTTATTTCTCTAGTGAAAGGTTGGTTTAATTCTATGTATTTGTAGAGTGGGGTGTAGCAGAAAGTTTCAATTTACTATAAATTTAAAATTTTAATTAAACATATGTTTTACGGTATAATTTTATTTTATTTTTTTATAGTTAGAAAAAAGTCGGCCGTTGATAAGTTACAGATATATATAATGCCTGAACTTGTAATCAATCCCACTTTTTATATTCTATTCATAATATATTTTATTTCTTGCAATTTCATATGCTACGTTTTGGTTTAGTTGAAATATTTCTTAATTATAAAATTTGTATTATTATTTATAACTGAGAATATATATTATATTTTAGAAAGGAAGTTGAGATGTTCAGCTAACGTTTTCACGGTTGGGGAACATCGGGAACTACCTAGCGGTAAGACGAGCCCATTAATTCTGCTGAGCACTGACTCCTTGACCGAAACGCCACGATCGAATGGCTTACCTCCGTCTGGAAGTTCTTTTTTAAGTGTGGGGGTTGAGGGGTGGTCTTCGTGAATACTCCCTCTGGTCAGCTGTTCAGGCTTCCATGTCAATCGCACCTTTGCCTAAAGAGATAGTCAACAACACTGGCAAAGTAATGCTGATTCTCTCTCGTAATCTCTCGGAAGTTTCAGTAGATCCGAGAGTCACTTATCAGCTCAGGATAAGTAAGATGTCTTACCTGCACAGTACTATTGGTCACGCACTTAACAATCATTTGCCGAACATTATTTACTGCCTATCCAAACTGCTTTGCGTTAATTTTTTTCCCCGTACTTTAGTGAATTTCACAGAAAATTAGCTAACGTTCTCAAGACAGATTTAAAAATAGAAATTCGATATTTCTCTGATCCTAATTATTATTTTTGAGAAAAAGAGAACGCCTGTGTGAGGGATTAACTGAAATTTAAAATGCAAGTAAAAAGTTTTTCGGGTATCGTATTTAGTTTAGAATTTGGAACTAAACACTAATTTGTTTATTGTTTATCGTTGTGTGTGTGTCTTAGCCTCCTAATAGAGAGAGAGAATATCTAAAGGTTGCCCCTTCATTCTAATCATCCATTGCTCAGGATATGCTTTTATTTATAGATATTTTATGGGCGGGATTTGAACCCGCAGCGCCAGGATTGCGAGACCCGTACGGATTCCCTGAGCTACCCTGGCATCTCAATATTCATTATTATTAAGGGCAGCAAATTGAATAATTAGGATTGAAGATTTTCCTAAAAAGAAAACCTTAATTGGCCGGATTATGAACCATAATCAATAGTTTTTCTTAATGGAATTTTGCGTATCGCTTTTTTATGTTTAATGAAAGGTTGATATGGATATTGGACGAATTTGAATTACTTCAAATCGTTGAACTAAGGTGTGGAAAGAAGTTCCAATATTTATACGAAATAATAATAATAAGAAGAAATTCAGTTAAATAATAATTGAGCTTGAAAATTTTTATATAAAAGGCATAGAGAGAATCAGCCGATTTTGCATCGAATTTGCATTCATAAAATCCTCCTTTAACACATAGTTTTACTCGAACATTAATAGAATAAAATATATATGAATAAAAAACATATTACACTTGTGCTACATCTTTAGCAATACCAATAATGAAAATGGTATTAAAAATTTAAATTTGAGTCCCGTTCCAATCCTCCCACACATTGCAATATTTTGAAATACATTATTGTTTCTCAACTAAAGAAGTAAAAACCATAGACCGTAATTAAATGTATACTTGAAATATTTCTATAGAAAAAGAAGAAAAGTCTTATTCTCCATGGCGTAAATTATTAGTCCTTTTAAAGATCCTAAGCTGCCCAGCCTCTGTAGTCCTTGGAATTCCTGAGGGTTCACTTTCCTTAAGCTGCAACTGCAATTGTTTCTGATATATCTAGCTAAACACTCGGTCAAGTCAACTCGCTTTACTTTTATTACGCCTGATTACGAAGGAATGTAGTTATTAAGGTCATTCATCATAATGGCAGGTTTTCCTGAAAAATACGTTCAACATGTTCCCCGAACCTATCTACAGCACAAACATACGTATATATGGGTGTGTTCATTGAGTTTATGTTTGTAAGAGGACATTTTCGTTTTTCTCATTAATTGCCATACATGCTCCTTCAATAAGAGTAAAAAAAAAAAAAAAAAACCCCGAGCCATAAGTAGGTTTAAAAATAGCTCATTGGGGCGAAAGGCTAGCTCAGGGGATCCGTACGGGTCTCGCAATCCTGACGCCGCGGGATCAAATCCCTGGCCCAGGTCAATCTTTTATTTATAATATAGAAGCTTGTCCTGAGCAATGGGTGTTTAAAATGAGGTGGCAACCTGTAGATAGCCCCTCCCTCCAATGACCCTAAGTGGTTGAATGGAAGGCTAACACTCAATTTAAAAAAAAAAAAAAAAAAAAAAAAAAAAAAAAAAAAAATTAGCTCATGCAATATACTGACAGTGAAACTTAGTTTAGCGCAAAAAAAACTCAACTCGCAAAACTTAAAAGATAAATGATTTTTTTTTTTTTTTGCTCCAATGTACCTAATTTGCAGATTATACGTTGGAATATACCTGAGTACAATAATTGCAGAATTACGAGCCTCAATTGTGCATGTTTCTCCGAGAACATTGTTTCGAATTTCATTTTTTTCATGTAGTACTTACATGGAAAGCAAAATAAAATCATACTAGTCTTAATTTTAATCTTATTAATGAAAAATAAAATCGAGAACTATAAATTACATTTTGTTTGTTTTTTGCCATATAGGAGCCAAAATGAAACTCAACGCACTTAATTTTATTACACACTAAAATTTAATGAGATGTAATAGTAAGTGCTGTACAAAATTATATAGTCACTCTATTGTACTTGATGACATATTTTCTAGACGAATTACAATGATGTTATTTACTCATTGTCAACGGTAAGTTTATATGCCTCCATAAATTATTCACTTCAATAATTAATTATATCATGCTATTTTATATGATACCTGTCATTGTTAAGATTTCCATAATATAACTCGTGTCTTGATGTATGAGAAACAATAATTTTGATCTCAACAAGTGTTTTCGATGTTTGACATAAGTTATGAGGTCAACAGACGAAGATAGGGATGAATAAGATATTACTTTCCCGTATAATCTTTTTTATTCACAGTCAGTTATGGAATCATATATTTTCGTGTTAGCTAGAGTTCGCCACGGAGATGTTCCTTGTAACAAGGTGGCGTAATCTCACCAGTTTAGGCAGTACGCTACACTTCCGACTCCTCAACAACTAACTCTTTTTACTGTACAAAAAGTGGTAAAGTCGCGGGATGTTTTCTGCTATTGGTTCTGCTGAAATATCCATTGCGGAGTCTAGGTCGGGCCGAAGCACCGTTAGGCAAACTCTTAAGAACGTGCCTTTCATTTGGCCGTTCAAATGCTAATTCACCCATGGCATTCTTCAAAGCTGAACTATTTTTCGCAGCCTCCCAAAGAAGCGATTGTGCGCAAAGAACGCCCGACTCTTGCGCTGAATCGGATCGCCTCTCTCTCACTCTCTCTCCCTCTCACTCTCTCTCTCTCTCTCTCTCTCTCTCTCTCTCTCACTCTCTCTCTCTCTCTCTCTCTTTCTCTTTCTCTCTCTCACTCTCTCTTTCTCTCTCTTTCTCTCTCTCTCTCTCTGCCCGTCATTGCGTTAGGCAGTCCACTCTCATTTCCTCGTACATTCCTGATAAGACTCATTTCTCGTTAATTGTTTGCATTCAACACAATTTCAAGAACCACGACAAAACAAATAAGAATAAAATCGTGAATCGAGAGAGCGAATATGAAATTTATATCTCGTTTCATTCTTCAGAGCTGATACGATCTCTTCGGGACGTTAGCTCTGACAGAACTGATCCTGGAAACACGCGAACGGTGCGGGATCTTCACTGGAAACAAACTTAAGAAAAGGTACATTTGGAAAGTAATTACTACACTAAGAATAGTTATTACTAACTGTCATAAAAATGAAGACCATTCTAGATACCAATATACCAAGATTGTTACGGTCTTTAATGAAGCTGATAGGACTCACAGTCAGTTTTTTTTTTTTCAGGAGTTTATAAATTATCATACCTTCTATTATCCGTCTTCATTGGTTTCTGTAGACCATCTTCTGTTGGCGAGCGCTTTCGGACATTGTCCATCTTCTTGGCCGAATACATGTGTTCACTCTCAGTAACAGTCACAGTGAGCACATGTATTCGGCCAGAAGATGGACAATTTCCGAAAGCGCTCGCCAACAGAAGATGGTTTGCAGAAACCAATGAAGACGGATAATAGAAGGTATGATAGTTCTATATTCATTGATAGTGATAATAACCTTTTAGATGTTTATAAATTACACCAAAGCATTTTCTTTTGGAGTCGTTCTCCCCAGGGAAATTCTTTCATTCCTTCCTCTATTGGAGGGAAGACGGACTAGCCCGATTAGGGGTGAAATCGACGATGGAACTTGCTGGGTATCTCAGCAAGTGGGGTTGTATTCCCTGTTTCCTGGCGTTTCATGGATATCAGGGATTTCTGAAAAGTGAAAGCCATTGGTACATTCCGCTCTAATCACTTCAGAGTGGCGCTACTTCTTCAGATATGTGACAACCGGAGAGGTCAGTGTGTTTACTGTTTCTTTGTTGTTGTTTTTTTTAAATCCGTTACGTTGCAGCAGCGTAAACGCAGTAGATTTCTAGTGGTGAAGACCAATTACTAATTATATATAATTTAAAGGGATCTTCTTTTGGCCTCTCATAGGTAGGATTGATTAAAATCTAAAGAATTTTGTCAATAATTCGCGCCATGGTGCCAACATTCATTGATAGATTCCTTGCAGGAAATCTACTAGAGGATTGAGCTCGTCGTAATGGATAAAATTGGAATATTGGGAGGGCAATATCAAGGAGAAATACCTTATTATTATCATTTATTGTGGAAATAATCGAATATTTCTAATTATGTTTAAATTATAATGGTTTTTGTTTTGAGCATATCCTGCTATCCTTATTGAGAAGCAAGTTGCGTGTAAGGATGCAATATGTTCACCGCGGCCTTTGCCTTAAGGATTAGCAATACGTTGCACAAGGTTCTCGCTAATCTATTAAAATTCCTCCTGAAATCACTCTTTCCTTGAGGTAATTTTTGTAATTTTGTAATCTTTGTTAGAATACCAATCAAAGTGGTCGGTTTCCCAATTACATTTATTTTTGTGGATTTAGCGAAAAACAAGATTTATGTGATATTTATTTTGATCGATTATCACCCTGAATTGTTAGAAATTCATTTAAAATTATATTGATTAAAAATAAAATAAAGCCTGCTAGATATCTGTTTCCAATCAGATTTAAAAGTCTTTATGTTTTTGTTAAATCTTAATCATCCATGGTTTCGATAAAATATGGATTGAAATTCTTCAACCCATCTCAATTTTGATTGTTTTCAAAAATTCAGTTTCCATTAGTTCTAACTTATTTTTAATTTTTAATTATAGTCTAGATTATTTTTTATATTTATCTTCATAATTTCTATTATTTTTACCTTGTAGTATCAATAATGATTTCCTTACTAATTAGATTTAATTACTTGTATAAAGACATGCTAAAAAAATAAGTATTTACTTTTTTAGTAAATACTAAACCGACCTTCTGCGGGTATAATCTTCGTTTTTATATCAAAAATTTCGAATGTTACTTACTTCTACGATTTCCAGATTTGACTTGAAACCACCATAATTTCACAACCATTGAATCTGAAATCTACTTTTGCTTTTAAATAATATATTTCGTTTTCCTCTTACGAAGTATAATAAATAATCAGATCATAGATTTATATATGCTAAGTGCTGTCTCGAAAGAATCATACTAGTAGAGAATGAATTGTTGGGGATAGGTAAAGGTTGAAAAAAAATTATATATTATATAAAGAATAACCTCTCCATTTGTAAGAATAATACCTTTTGTAACTAAGGATAAAATGTTGTTTGCTGATATTGTATTATTATTTATAGTAGGTACTACTTATTATATTAGCCTCATTATAGAGCAATATTGGGGTGAACGTATCTCAACATCAAACAGATCTTTTACACGATATCAATTTCAAGTGAGAACAATTCAAGTACTTGAGATTAAGATAAAGACTTGATAACGGCTGAATATATTTTCTAAATATTATTTAATTCTATACTTCGGTCCTTTACTTTATGCGTTTTCTACAAATTTCCCTTACATTCATCAATAAATTTTGTCTTCTTAGCAGAATAATGTGTATATAGTTGACAAATTATTAATGATAGTGTTCTTGCAATGCATAAGTGCGTAAAGACCCCTTAAAAGTTCATGATCATGATGTGCTCCTAAGTCCAAATGTTCTTTTTAATTAGATTATTTTAGGTCCATTTTAAAAATATTTTCTCATCATTTATTATTATTTAGTTATCTAAAAATGCACTTTTGTTTTCTTTTTCAGTTTCACTTTTGAAAATAAAATTTAAGCAATTATATTTCATTTTGTTTTTTCTAATAATATTAATATATAT
>KZ808245.1:44307-94136 GCA_000696205.2 Oncopeltus fasciatus
TGAGCGATATATTCGTCGGCCTCGGAGGTTGGACTCTCGAGACTAGTGCGGGGAATTTAATAACTTATCTGACCTGTTCCGGTAGCATAAGTGGCTAATGCACCGGCCCGGATAGCAGGGGATCCAGGTTCGAATCCTGGCTGGGACAGTTAGATTTTTTATTCTGTTCCCTTGCACTAAAAATTCTTTACATATCAACGTTATTATTATTATTTTATTATCCTTATAAAATCAAGTTTAGCATGGTTTATTTACAACATTTTACTTATTATCATAGGTTTATTATAAGTCTACTTATTTTTGTAAAAATGTCTTTATGTGAGGTGTTTGTATGAGTTTGTCCACGATTTCGGCCAGAAGCACCGGTTGCATATCTATCCATTTACTGATTGGAATGCTAACCCTAACAATTAATCCCAAGCAATTAATGAGAGCGAATAGAATAAAAAAATCTATCTGTCCCAGCCAGGACTCGACCACGGATCTCCTGCTTTCCGGGCCGGTATGCTTAACCATTGCACCACCAGGACGAGCTAGATATCTTATTAAATTCCCACGTCCTGATGGTGCAATTGCTAAGCACGCCTGCCCGGATAGCAGGAGATCCAGGTTCGATTCCAGGCTGGGACAGATAGATTTTTTTATTCTATTCCCTCTCATTAATTGTTTAAAATTTACGTGGGACAATAAACCACAACCAAATAAATATTTATAAAAGAATTAATTCCAAGTTTCCCCGTTAGAGTGCGCAAAAATCGTGCAACCCTTATATGTTGGTCGGAATTCGGATATTACTCCTTTCTGGGAGTGGGTAGCGCTTAATTGATGTCGCACTGAACAGTAAAATCAGTGAGTCTACTGCATATAACTCTCCGAAGATCAAACGGGGAATCTAACTATCGGTATAATTCTTGAAAGAAGATGAAAATGGAGTAGGGAAATTTGAAATTATAAAAGTTACTTTTAAGCAGATTTTCCATTAGTAATAAATAACCAACAACAACCGTGTATGAAGCAATTAAACTTGTTAGTTTAAAAGCATATTGGTGAAATGATTTATTATTACTTATTCCAAGGTGGCATATGATCTTTAAAAAATTGACCTTTTTTATAAGTTAAATAGAAAATTAATTGATAATGCAACAGTTCCACAAGAACTTTTTTACTTGAACTTTTCTTTTCAGCATAAATATTTTATTTGGTTGTGGTATTTTATTCCACGTAAATTTTTAAACAATTAATAGAATAAAAAATCTATCTGTCCCAGCCAGGAATCGAACCTGGATCTCCTAATAGATGGATTTTGCTCATTAACGAACACATTTTTTTCTTTTTTTGAAATCAATATACTGAAGTTCAATTATAAAAACAGCTGATTGCGGTTTCTTAGTCGTAAAATTAAAATCTACAGTTCACATTCAATTTCAACGTGTTTTTTGTAAAATATTTATTTTATCAATACACAAATCTATTGAGTTCTATTACTCAAAAATAATATTTCGCCTGTTACACCAGAAAATTATGTCTTCACACTAGACATTGAGTTGTTTCATTCATCGAGTTATATGCCTTATATCATTAAGAGAGACTTTGACTTGTAGAGTGTTAATCCCCCCCCCCCTACCTACACACACACACCCACATATTTATATATGTAAGACTAGGCAAGCACGTAACGAGAGGACCAGACCTATACGGGAAGGTGCCATATTCAGGTGGCCCCCTGCCACTCCCTTATTTAGTAGAAGTAATCATGTTTACCCAGAAGCAGCTACTAGATTCATCTAGGCCTGCATCGGCCCTCCCATGAAGTTATAAAAGCGGCTCACCAGTGGCCCTCTAGTCAGTGTCAGTCAGTGCAGATCGTGTGTCTTAAAACATCTTGAGAGTGAAGCGTAAAGTGACAGTAATTAGTAAAATCAGACAATTCTCAAGTGTTCTGAGGCGTCTTTGTAAATAAGCAAATTTAAATTATTTTTACATATCTGATAATTATCTGTAAGTAATTCATCCTTTCTATTTAATTATTTATTAGTTAGTAAGGACAGTAGGTTCAATAGTTAACTGTAATTAGTAGGTATTCTAATTTGTTGTTAAAAATGAACTTCAATTCATATTTGTTCTGAATTATTATTGACCCGTAGGCCATTATATATTTCAGTCACTATCCTTCTTGGTATCCATTAGGTGGTAGCATCGGAGAAAATATTTTCAAAAAATTTGTTACGAAAAGAAACTAGAATCTCTCGAAAAGAATTAGCTAGTAAGTTTCCTTCAGTAAAGTAAGTTTTGAAACGCGTTTCACTTAGAGAAATTATGTAAAAATTCACAAAGAAGTTAATTAGCACTAAGTAGCAACCTATTTCAATGTCGCTGGACGACTATAGTGGACAAGAAAAAAAAATCGTTTTGCATTTCCAATCGAGGAATAAACCCGCCCATCAAGTTCTTCACGAAGTGCAATTATATTCAGAGTTATCCCTGAGACCTGTAGCTCTTTATCAAAACTGAGAGTTTCCTACGAAAGGGGTAAGAAAGTGAAAACACTTTCTTAGACTGAGCAAAGGAGGCATTTATCAGGACTGCAGGGGTCGAGGTTGCAGCGACTGGAAGCGAACGAGAGGGAATTCTGGAATCTCCAGGTAGGAGCCGGGCAGAGAAACCTGCCCAGGGTAGAGAGAGGTGCTAGACAGGCTGTCCAGGATTCTGTCACTGGAAGTACAGAAATGTACTCGTGTTTAATTCATTAGCATAATTGCTATAAAGATGGTAAAATAGCAGTTTTAGACTAATACGTCGAAAAAACTGAGTACTAAAAGTATAACATGATTTCAGCAAATTACTAATACGGACAATAAGAAGAGAAGGTCTTTTAGCAGGTACTGTAGTAATCAGGAAGTGAAAAAGAGGTCAACTTTCCTAGAGACATTCTTTGATATTTAAAAAAATATTATTGTTTCTTGAATAATATTAATTTTTCAAATGGAGAGTTGTTTTTTTTGTCCATAGATATTATTATTAGATTTCTTTTGATTGGGTTCGATCAAGGTAGATCCAAAAAAAAGTGAAATAAAAAAAAATCTGTATTGAATACTCATTAAATGTATAAAGAATACACCTTTTTTTAAATTTGTATTTTTTAAAATCTACCTTGACCGAACCACAACAAAAAACTTCCAATAACTTTAATTTTTCTTATTAATAGTAACACATTTCTTTCATAAGAACGAAAAAATTGGTAATTTTTTAATTTAGGTTTCCGCAAAAGTCCTCTTCCCTTTGAATATATATTTAATGAGAGCGAATAGAATAAAAAAATCTATCTGTCCCAGCCAGGACTCGACCACGGATCTCCTGCTTTCCGTGAGCTGACTGTTATCTTAACGTAAATTAAGTGGATGATGCTGGGACAATACCAATATTGTTATATTCTCTAGATTTTTTATCTCACCTTATTAATGCATGACTATTTTATATTACATAGATAAACATATAGTTTATATTTTTCTAAATGCTCTTTAAAGATTGAAGAACACAAATTGTNTTAAAGAAGCTTAAAAACGTAATTTGGTCTCAAATTGATGAATGAAACAAAAAAGATTGGGGAATATACCTTTTTGCCCCATCCTCTATTCAGAATTTCGGCTTAAATTTAATAGTATACTGACATTAACAGAAATATAGGAAACATTTAAGTTTAGAACTCTTTAATTATTTATTCTTGTTCATTTACTGCTTCTCGTGGTGGTACATCGAAAAGTATAAATCTATTAACTACTTTTTTAAATCGTCACGATTAATATTTTAACCTTCGATCGCATAAAAACTAACTCGCATGATTTTTTTTTCAGTTTTGAACCAAATGGTATTTTCGAGGGATAATAGCTTACATGGGGTATACTCAAAGAAAACAGAAAGTCAACTGTTTTTGTATCTAAAGAACTGGAAATTTTTAATACAATTCGTCCATTTAAAAGCTATCGAAAGTAATTTTATGAGATAGATTAAATAAGAAATTATCTTATTTTGTTCTATTAAATAAGATAAAATAGAAATAGATTAAATTTACCTTTATGCGCTAATGACCAACCTGGTTGACGTTCTATTTTAAATAACTAATAAAAAACATGTGTAGTAATTTACGATCATCAAAAAATCATAATGTATTAAATTAAGTCATGGAAATGAGAACTTAGAGACAGGACGTCCTCTCTCGTTTTCATGATAGGCGCCCTGAAGAAGGTTTACAATGTAAGCCGAAATGTTGGCAGATAATCTTTTAAAGAAAACACTTTTTAAATTTGTATTTTTTTTTTTTTTTTGATCTACCTTGACCGAACCCCCAATTAAAATCATCTAATAAACATAATGTATTAAGCCTTGCAGGTTAGTACCAATGATAATTAAGAGTATTAGTAATGATACGCTGATAAGAATCTTAACCTCATGAGCCAACGTCTATTATGATGTTTTCTCTGAGGCATTATGAAGGTGAGTATTGTCTGATCGATTTGCTCTCGTAAGATCCATTACTAGGGATGGATTAGTTTCTCCTGGAGGAATCCACTCTTCATCTCCGATACCAAATATAGGAGATGAAAGGCAGCGTGGAAAGAAAGCGGGAAGCCATCAGAGCTCCCGTAATTAAAGAGCCAGTGGGCTGCAGCGATAAGCGTCCTGCAGGGATGTGCACCTCCAGTGGTCTGGACTGTCTCCGTGGGCATGTGGGAGTTGAGCTGTGGGTGCCAGACTTCAGAGGTAGGGGTTTTCTCGCTGTCGGAATGTGCCTTCGCCTTGCAGATAAGTTCAAAGAGGAGGTCCGAAAGAAAACCGATGGTATCCTCGTGGTATCAAAGGATTCAAAGAACAGGAAGGAGAAAGTTTGGCTTCGTGTTTGGCGTCCGGAAATGCTTAGCGTACTTGTACTCGTACACAACCAGAACCTCTGCTCATCATTTGTCCGATTGAGTTATCTAACCTTGAAACGATAAATGAGTAAAAGCAATGACTTCCAATAATGTATGATTTTTTTTCCTAAACCATCAGTAATACAACGTACTATATCAAATGTTATAACATACTATATAAAATGCAACACTTTAATATAGGCCAAAAATTATAGTCCAATAAAAGCGATTAAATTCAATAGATCCATGCTTATTTTCAATACCATAATTTCATTGAGCTTATAGTTATGGAGTCGTACGTACAGGTAGGTAATTTTAGAGAAATTATCTGCAAAGAAAATTGATCTGGCAGCTCTTAAAAAAAATACGGATGCATAATATTTATGTTGATTACAATCTACTTAAAAGATTTATTTTTTGTCAAGAATATTCAGTGTCTTTTGAAGCCAATATTGATCCAAATTTTAAACACTTCTCTGGATATTCTAATAAGACCCATCTGAATCAATTAAAACCTCATGTTCGTTAAGCGTCAATCATTAGCTTTTTTTCAAGGGTATAGATAGTTCTCAAATCTTTGGAAATTCATCTTACTATCCATCTTAAAAACAAAACTAGGTGAAATTAGTCTCCTAATGCCTACTTGTCAAGCTTCTACCACTGGACTGTGTTTGGACTGCCACTCGCAGAATTCTAAAGCACGTAGAACTACCCACATTCCTTGTGTTGAAGAAGTGGTGTCTGGGCGATCACATTCTATCGTCATCCAGATCCTGATGAAGTATCAAATTGCACAGAGGTTGAGGAGTCGCTGGACACATCCACATTCTCACCCACCTAAATACCTTCCAGGCATTCTTGTCTGCTGTAATAGAGATCCTCTCTTCCCACACTCATCGCTAAACCGCTTCCGCATTTGACAAAACCACTTTGCCGCTATTCAGCAGTGTTACAGCAAACGGATCCCAGTTCGTTCAAGTTAATTTCCAACTATGAAAAGAGTCACAAAACAACGCTAAGTGCATTAACATCCGAGATTCAGTTCGTTACCTTGGGTTTCACCATGGGACGAACTGTTTAAACTCAGAAATCAAGAACTCAGACTCCACTGGTTTATGGCATTCATATCTCTCAATAAATTGCTAAGACCTGTCTTCTGACGGTACACAACTACTGAGTGACGCTAAGACCTGGAATATTCAACAAATACAAGCCTTTTAATTTAAAACCCTCAGTATAATGGCAAATGCTCCACATTATGCTTCCAACTGTATCAGGATTTTGTTTTCCCCCAAGTCCAAGGCTTCATCTCCTCTCGCCTCACACATCTCTACAGTAAACCCAATATTTCACCTTAATCCATATGTCCAATTCAGTTGATTACAAACTGCCTGACGATCAAAGCGAAAATGCCCTCACGATCCTCCTGGCTTCCATGTCTTAATTTACTGATTAGGATTATTGGGTCCTCTCTTTCGCTTTCAAAAATTGAAACAAAAAAGCAAAATTTCTCTTTCACTAAAGCAGTTGAAAGTAAACAGTTATATTTTGTTCCATTAAAGATGGACTAAAATAAGATTAATTAATTAATTTAAACTTTGAAGCTGGAGAGGGTAAAGTATCTTGCGCTAAGGGTGGCTCTAGATTGTTCGGGAAGCACTCATGTATTATTTTTAACAGTACACACTGGATATTTCCCACATATGGAAACTTGAATTTCCTACAATGTTTATATTGCCTTAAATTTATTTTCCTTTTTTGTCCGAAATTCGGCATAAATTCTATTCACTTCCCTCGGAATTGAGTTGTTAAGGTGATATGGTCTCTAGTTATTTTTAAACATACTCTTATAGCTTTGTGCCTAACACTGTCCCTTGCAGGTATATGGCAGTAATCTGTTGTGCGAATTCCGTCATGTAGAGTCAGTCTTGCGCGACATCCAGTTCGGTAGTTGTGTAACCCCTGAAAACAATTCTACAAATATTATCACACTTTCTCTACTGCATTTCTTCAACCGTGAAACCGGTGGATTTATGTAATATATGAGTGTGATCATAGTGTTCTCTTTTCGTTCTGTCCCCACAGAACTTTCTTCATCGAAATTAGTAGCTTTGAAAAATACCTGCCATTTTCCCTTACACGTTTTGGCCATTAAATAAATTAAAGGTTAAATTTTTTTAAAGATTACTTTGGTAGTTCAAAAATATATTGCCTTCAGCGTTGAAGTTTTAAATACAAAATATTTAAAATATTTCTTTATCGCCTTATAAGTTTTGATTTGTCACAACAATCCTGGAATTTGTTCTAAACATGTGTTGAAACGCAATGTCACATTTAGTGTCAAACCTGTTGAAGACCGTTCTAGCAATAGGAAATTTATCTGTCCTTAGGCTTTATAGCCTAATGTAGAAAAATACATTCAAATAAATGTTTATTAATTAATTGTAATTAATTAGTTATAAGCATAATGCTTTTTTTTCATCAAAATAACAGTTTCAGTAGCTTTGATTTTCAATATTAAAAAAAATTCATCAACAGAATGCTTGGCAAATCAGAAAAGGCACATTCGCAGTAAATTATCCATGAACTTCTTTAAAAAACGACAAATAATTAAAATTTCAAAAAAAATATGATGTAAATATTAGCAATTTATACAAATATAACCCTTATAAATGTGAAAAGTGTTTTTGGTTCATTAAAGTCACTTTCAAGGCATTTTTGTCGCCTCTCATGTTATAAAATAAAATGATGTTTATTTTTGTATAAAAAAACATTTACATAAGATAAAAATCTTTAATATAAAACACTTCATCATAATAAATAAGGCAGGGATACGGAAAAAATGTGGATAGAAGTAATAGTATTGTTATTCTATTAAAAGTGTGTTTATGAAAAAACTTTGGTAATTTTTTCATAAATGTCTAAAAATGAATGTTCTAACTTCACAATAATGAAGAAGGAATTTTTATTATTAAGCATAGTCTCCCTACTAACTCCTTATGACGTCATAGTATTTACAGTATAGCATTTTTACCTTCAAGATATAATATTCGGGGAAAATTTCGCTACTGCTAACAGTACATGCTGACTGCAGCAGTGTGCTTGGCCTAGCAAAAGTGATTGCTAAAACTGCCAACACACATCCTACACATCTGCATACACACCGAAAAATTGTGTATACTTGCTTCAATGGAACATCTGTCCCACCCATTACATGGGCTGAATAAGCATTACGCCCCGAGTCAGACTCAATATTAAAAAAGTAATTCCTGTAATAAAACTCCAATCCTTTCACCCTGTGGGGCCTTAGGCTATGACCTGCAATAATCACAGTCATTCTAAGTGTTTTCCAAGTTGAGGTGATTGAACAACTTCCCGATTTATCTTCAGATTTAAAAGTGAGTTGATAGTGTGCATATCCGTCTCTTTGGATCCTGGTCTTTCATATAATTATTTTTTGTTGTTGTAAACCCCATAAAGTCATACATACAGGACTTGCAATGCATCATGCATTGAATTATTTATTGTTATTATTATTTTGCTCCCAAATTATATTTATATTTTCGTACGAATTCGAGCCGGACATTGACTGCTTGTAATATAATTTACTTTTTATCTTTTTCTCTTCAATTTATATTTCTTTAACATCCGTGCTTCAGGACAGGTATCTTGAAGCACGGATGTTAAAAAAATATAAATTGAATACAAAAAAGAAAAAAGTAAATAATATAACAAGTAGTCGATGTCCGGCTCAAATCCGAACAAAAAATAGAAATAATTCTTATCCAGAAATAAGAAATAAGTCTTTCCCTTACAATTTAGAACGCATCATATTTTTAGCATATATGTGAGGAATTAAAAAAAAAAAAAAAAATTCAAGTCATAAGGCCATAATGTGAATAACATTATTTCTTTCAGAGAAATTCGCTAAAAAATGTTTCACGGAAGGCAATAAATAGTTTTTGAGGTCTTTCATTAGATAATAATCTTTATGAATATTTTTGTGTTTTAATTACATTGCATTCATTGTAGAGATGTTTTGGAACGATAAAAGAGAAATGCTGGAGGAGAAAGGAATTATTAATCAGGGACCTTTAACCTTTATGACCCCGCATTTGCGTTGCATGTGTGACGTCACACTCTTCCTCTCGATTGTGTGTGATGCTTGATTTGAGGCACTTTCCTCTTTGGGCTTGGGAAATGGAATACTAATGGCAGGAGCCAGCCCTACCTCTGTCGGAGAGAATGTTGCCCCGCTTGCTGACCTCGGAACACACCCTGTCTTTTCCGGAAGAGTTCTTTGTCTCCAACAAGACATTTCGCTTGGAATCGAACCGCTCCCCCATATCGCCATCGCGACTATCTGAACCCGATATCCCACAAATGAAAGCGTTCAGTTTCCTCTTCCCACAGTATTAGATTTCACTTTCTACAACTCTGCTGTTACAGTTCCGATCATAAAGAATGTATTTACAAAATGAGAGGTTGTTGACCGTAGATATTATTCTAAGATGATTTTAGTTTGGGTTCGGTCAAGGTAGATCCAAAAAAACACAAATTAAAAAAAAATGTATTTTTTAATAAAGGATTATCTGCCAACGTTTCAGTCATGGAAATGAGAACTTAGAGACAGGACGTCCTCTCTCATCTTCATGATACCCCTGAAGATGGCTTACAATGTAAGCCGAAACGTTGGCAGATAATCCTTTATTAAAAAATACATTTTTTTTTAATTTGTGTTTTTTTGGATCTACCTTGACCGAACCCCAACTAAAATCATCTTAGAATAATATCTACGGTCAACAACAACCAANATATTTGAAATTAGTATAATAGAGAATTATAGTATAATGTGATATCAAGAGTATGAAAGTAGAAAACTGTGTAAGACAATTAAAAGTTTATGAAAACATTATTGAAAAAAGAACCAATTTGAAAAAAACATGCAAACCAACAACTAATTGACAAGAAACAATTGAAATATCATTAAATATCATTAATTACTGCTTTTGTCTAAGAATTTTCATTTTGTTTTGTACGTATACTATGTATTTTGAACGAGGCAAAAGGTGGGCCCTCCCATAAGCTTATTGCGCGTATACTTCCTAATGGACTCCATTCTGGCTGAGATAGCCCACTTGAGCGAAGTGAAAGCCTCGCAGATAATCACGCCGAGTTTGATTGATTTGAAAGCGTATTTGTGATCCGAGCGTAGTCGCCTGTAAGATAATCGTTTCCTCGGGTCGCGACTCCGTCAGACTACTGCATGCGGATAGACTCCCACGCTTTCAGTATATATTCATCTCCTCTCTCAATGTATTGAAAGTCATTTCATCTCTCCTTTAGATATTTTAATTTGACTGTAGCTGAATGGCAACCCTCATGACGATACAGCATTGATAAAACAGATTTGTATATTTGCCATTGAGCATAATGTTACCTGATTCCTGGCATGGAACACATATTGTGCGTTTCTACAGATCCTGTCTGAAATTATGTAATTATTTATTCCGAATAATAATTACTTTGTCAGAAGTTTCTTAAGACGTCTAAAATTGAAACCTTAAGAAACTTCTTAAGATGTCTAAAATGGTAGAATAAAATTCCTTTGTTTTTGGGAATTTTATTATTCCATATAAATTATTAAGAGGAAACTCTATCTTCTTATCAATAACTTTAATTACACTTAACTTTAAAATGTCATAGGTTAAAATGATTTTAAATTGGTAAAAAAATTTGTTGGTCAAGGTTGTAAAAAAAAAATATTAAAAAAAAAATTTTTTTTTCATCAGTCGACGTTTCGGCTTATATTGTAAGCCATCTTCAGGGCTATCATGAAGGCGAAAGGGGACGTGCTGTCACCTGAAACAAGTCTGCAGTCAGATCAGTCATGCAAATTTGTTCCTCTCAGGTATGTGTACCTGGTTCCACATTTGCAAGAATCTCGAAATTAAATTAAATTTCATGCGATTAATTTTATGGCGAGAGATTAATTGTTTATCTTGAACCATAGGCTGAGGGACAAAGGGAAAATATGAATTGTGTATTAATTTGAATCGCACAGGGAGCTAGGAAAAAAAACTCTCTCTCTCTAACTGAGCCTGGGAAGGAATCCGGGTCCCCACTTTCCGGGCGGGTGCTTTAACCAACTACGCCACCGAGGGAGCTGAGAATAATTTCTAGTTCCCCGCACTTTACTCCGAGTCTAACAACCAATTATGACGAATATATCGTCTTGTGCTCGGCGGTGCTAAAATTGCTAGATATTTATTAAGCTCTTTTTTTAGCAAAGGGCCACTACCTGACATTCAAATCATAATGATAATTGTGGTAATGTAATCCCACGTTTCATTATTTATTTGAATCGTACAAGGAGCTAGAAAAAACAAACAAAAAACTCTCTACCTCCGGCTGAGGTAGTGTTGTTTTTTTCTGGCTCCCTGTACGATTTAAATAAATAATGTAGTGTTGGATTACATTACCTCAATTATTATCATAATTTGAATATAAATTGTGTATCTTGAAAACCTATAAAACTTTCTCCATTTTGTCCGAAGATGTCCAATCCTTAAGGAGTTCAGTATGAGGTGGTTTTAATCAAAGTTTCCGACGGACTTAAAGATAAAGCATAATTTCAGGAGTGAGAATTGGGGCGCCGGTTTACCCGAGGGGGGTCCCGGTCAAGGAGGGGGGAGGTCAAGCGGGTGCTTGAGTCTCTCTCTACTCAGGTTCTGCAGCTTCAATCCCAATCGAGAAATAAAAGATTGCCCAAACCATGGATGTTTAGAATAGGGTGGTTACCTGTTTATACCACTATATCCATGCTTTTAAGTGGTTTAAAAGGAGTTTAAATGAATTTAAAAAAAAATATTCTTATTTATTACTAAGTAAATTTCTTTGATTATTTTTTCTGAAATGGGATCATTTGAAATCGAATTTTACAATAAACTGGCATTTGAATGGAGTTGCAATAACTTTAAAAGTAACCGTGCAAAACATATTCAATTACCCCTACTTATTTTAGAGGTGCCATCTTTGATTTAGGTACAGTTGAGAACATGTGAGATCGATGGATATTAAAAATGAAATTAAAATTATATTACGAAATTCCTTTATTTCCCCGCTGTGCATTTATTCTTATAAATATAAATTTCGCTAAGGGATGACTATTAGAATTTACTGAATAGTTAGATATTTCAAATCGTTTGCTACCCCTAAACAGGTTGGAGAGCTTGGTCTTATCGAATCCTGAGGAAGATGTGGCTCCCGAAAGACCCTATCCCTTCGACCACTTTCTAAACATTTCTACCGGCAGTTGTCATGGCTGGGGCCGTACCTTTCCCATCAATCCTCCCCCTGGCTAATATGACTTATACCTCACATGTAAATAAAAGAATACTTAGTACAAAATCTTATTGAGCAAAACAAAAATAGTTAACAATATAATTAATGAGAGGGAATAGAATAAAAAACCTATCTGTCCCAGCCAGGAATCGAACCTGGATCTCCTGCTATCCGGGCCAGTGCATTTTCCAGTTATGCTACCATGACGCGCTAGATATCTCATTAAATTCCCTCTACACTACACTCGCTAGTAGCAGGAGATCCAGGCTCGATTCCTGTCTGGGACAGATAGATTTTTTATTCTATTCCCTCTCATTAATTATTTAAAATTTACGTGGGATAAAATGCCACAACCAAATAAAATATTTATAGTTAACAATATTTTTCATGAAGAATGGTTAAAATAGTTTTACTACAAAACGCTCTTTTTTTTATGAGGAAAAAGAGAAAAAGTGCTTCTCAAGAAGGTATGAACGAAAATCAATTGTTTTCTCAACTATTTATTGCTTAAGTAAATATTTCGAAATAAAAATTATTGAATTTTCAAATCAATGGAAAAAAAATCAATAAATTAAAAAAAACCAGGGGAATAAAAGCTGATTTCGATCAGTCAATATTTATATTTCACATTTCATGGTTTGAAATTTATGATATGTTATGGGGGATTTTATTTAAATCTTAGCAGGGAGAGAAATACTTCATGAGCTGGTTGAAATAAAAAGTTGGGGTACACTGATGACTATAAATCTTTTTTGAGACTCACAATAAGAGTAAACCGGTATTCATAACTTTTTAAATAATTTACATAACACATATAATTAAATTGGGGGCAGTAACACTTAAAGGGGAATTTATAACTGATCGCTTATCATAGTACTAAAGTTAAGTGTAGGAATTCCAGATTTTGAGTGAGGGAAAATCATTTCATTTGGTATTATTTCGAGTTAATCCCTAATTTAAATTTTAAAATATAAAAAGCGGTTGGGGCTTATCCGAGAAGAGCAAAGTACAATATGCGTTTTACAGTGGACTGATTTCTTCCCCTTATTTTGTCAAATTTTGACTTTATTATCGTTCATTATTTTAATGATTCAAGAAAGTAGGAAAGAATCTTTCATTTTTGAAGGAAAAGAAAGTGAAGAAATGTATGTATTTTCCCTGTTAAGCAAGGAGCAGTCAGCTGTTGGGGATTGAGGGCTGCGTTATCACCGGTCCCATTTTTATGATACATATTACCATAGGACTTTCACTGATTCCTTCTCCTGCTTCGGAAAGAGTCGGCTGGATTTCCGAGCGGAACCTCTTTCTGTCTGGAAGTAGTAGAAAGCAGTTGCAACCTGCCCCATGACTGCCGACTCCGAGCTGATGGCGTGCAAGGGAATGAGGGAAAGGGCGGTTGACTTGCAACTCAAATTTGTTTAGCCCATAAATTCTTAACGGGGGTCATAAACATGGTATATTGTATTCTAAACAGTGATGCAAGTTTATTTTTTAACAGTCATCAAGAGTGCTTCGCTCCTTGTGAATTTGGTGGTAACTTTATGTGCACTTTCTAACTACAAAGGTTAATCGAGAAATGCCAATGTGTCACTTTTCAGTATTTATTTCGTGATATTCCAATGAAAATGGATTATTTATTTACAGTCCTTAAGATACAGTGATTTTTAAAGTCATTACAAAAAAAAATATACATGTTTCTAATTATGTGCAGATACGGTTGATATCGTATTAAATTCAATTGTTCCAGTACATAGTATTCGATAAAAATATTAAATTTAAAAATACTCTCCATTTGAAGTATTCGATACACTTACACGGAAATATTATATATATATATATATNATAATTAATATCAAATTGTTGCTAGGTGCTTTAGCATCTACAATTATAAAAATAATGAAACCAAATTTGGAATTTAAGATCCTTTTTGCAATCCTTTTGTTTAGTTCATTAATGACTATAATCTGTCGGTTGGTTGGGGGCGGGGAAAGTTAGGGTGTAATGAAAATGTCAGAATATTGTACAAAAAAGTCTTGTATATCAAGTCTAAACTAAATGAAACTCTGATCATGAGAGGAACCGTCGGAATAGGCTTATCGAGAAATGAAAATTTGCCCACTGCTATGGGTGTCAAGATCTGCCCTAGCCTCTCCCTTTATGGTCTATGGGGGTTGATAAGGAGATTAAATAAACTAAAATTGAACTCTCATACCTTATATTCTCCGTCTTCATTGGTTTCTGTACACCATCTCCCGTTGGCGAGCGCTTTCGGACATTGTCCATCTTCTGGCCGAATACATACGTTCACTGTCACGGTCCGTATTCAACTCATGAAGTATTCGGCCACGAGGATGGACAATGTCCGAAAGCGCTCGCCAACGGGAGATGGTGTACAGAAACCAATGAAGACGGAGAATATAAGGTATGAGAGTACAAAAAAATTGTTTAAATTTCGTTTAATACGTTTTTGTCGCGTAGTCTATTATCGAATTTTTAAATAAGCTCTCTTTCGTTAAAAGTAATTATCTTCTTTTCTTTTTTTAATATAATTTCTTAATTTAATTTAAGCGCTTTCATGGTTTTCATGTAAACAAAATAATTTTTTTTTAAATTACTTTCATTTCATTCAAATAAACTTATATCTTTGGCATCAAAAATAATTTTGGCTTAACTTTCTAGATTTGTTCAACCCTTTTCACTGAATATTCTTCTAATATTACTTCTTCTTTTTTTGTACCTAATGTCAAATTTCAGATCTCTCCGTCCCTTATTTTGCCCTATTATATATTTATCAAAACGCAAACAGTTTAAGATGCTGTATTTATTTTTAAAATACTGTAATATTGAATTTTTTTTTCAAAAGGAAATTCAAAAGTAGTTCAAACTCTCATAAAAAAACAATTGCTGCTTAGTTGGAACATCCACTACTCTTCACTTCATTAAGGAATCCTCTGGGAAGGTAAATTAGGTGAGTGTTACTTTTTCTCGCGTAAAAGTCTTCGTGGGTATCCACTACGCTCGAACTTTCTTCACATTAAGGTGCTTCTGAAGAATGGCTAGAACGAACTCAATGTTTAATACGATGATAGATATACTTGCTTGATCCGTCGTCATTGTCTGTATTCCACGTCCAAATGGCTAGCGCCTTCGGCAATGGTCTGCCATCTTCGGGTCGAACAGAGTCTTTTCTACTTTCTTTTGCACTTTCTGATGTCCAACTGACTTGTTTTCCTGTAATAGGTCAGTCCGGTTTTCCCGTACATTAGTTTAGACAGGTAGCTGGCATTTTTTCTCTCACTCTGATTGTATTTATGTATATTTGTATGAATTTGATTGGTAATGTGTGTTTTATATAATTTATTCTGTCCTAGAACATTTCTTGGGTACGTTAGTGAGTGTGTCCGTTTCTCGTTTTATTTGTTTGTACTTTTCAGTAAAGGTAGTGGTCTACATTTGGTGCCTGAGTGTGTGTTTAGTTTTCCGTTAATTATTGTAATGTCAGATGTTTCTATTTTGAATATTGCCATGTTTTCCAGCAAGATCATCTTCCTTTTTTTTTGTCTATGTTCCATCGTGCTCTGTCGAATGCCCTCGCCTTTCGAAAGACAACCAATGACGATGGATTTATCTAAGGATATCAATTATGTGTGTTTATTTTGTACATTCATTGGTGGAAATAGTGCTATTGATTTTATACGATGTGTTGTACTGAAGGTATTAGTTTCTCTTTTAGTAAAGAATTTCTCCAAAAGTGAACTTATAGGAATCCCAGCTGGAACCATGTTCTTTCTTGATCATGTTCTAAATTCTGATTAATAGACTGTTTTCATACATTAGAAAAAGCTTAAGGTGCGAGGAGGAATAACCTTCTCATAGATTAGAATTCGATGAAAATTCAAAGTAGGATTGACCTTTTACTAGTAGGTATATATTGACACGCTTAACTTGGATTTCGCTGACATCATCCACTAACAATGAAAGAGGGAATGATGTAGAGATTTAGCATATGATTCTATAATCATTTGAAAATTTAAAATCCCGAAAAAAGCCAGGGAGACTTACTCATTACTGACGGGAATATTATTGGACTATGGTGCACCATAGGCTGGAGTGTAGCCAGAACCTCGAACCGACTGCATGAGTTTTCCCCTTCGCTGAAGAGTAGAGTATAATGGTCTGAGAAGGACGGACCATTGGGCCATGAACAACAGGTTCCTCAATCATATCGTCGTTGACCGACTTCATTGTCAATAAACCTTGAAGAACACCTGTGCAATCATCAATATGCAGCAGTTTGAAGGACACGTATTTCTGTGATAATATTTTTATTGCAATAAATTCCTAACCGAGTTATTAAATATTGTCACTGATAAATTTTACTGAATAAAAGTTTATAGTTTATATAATGCAAATATGAGTAAACTCAGAGATAATTAATAAGTACCGGAACTCATCCGACGATAAGGCAAATAGTTTTCAGAATATTCATTAATGACACATTTTATTAACAATAAGATTTCGTCTTTTATGACATTTTCAGATTAAATTGGCAATTACTAAGAGGCTAAGTAGTTAATGAAAGTATGATTTCCAAGTTAATTAGAAAGTGCCATAAAAGACGAAATATTGTCTTAGAATATTTAAGAATAAAGATTCTGGAGACTAATTGACCTATTTGGAAGAAGTCCTTTCATTTGAAGTAAATAAATAGTAAAATTAATTGTGTTAATGATTAAATAAATTAACTCTATGGACAGAGTATTTAGGAATATAGTATTATGTACTCGAGATACCACAAAAAAATTTATTTGTTATAATCTCGCCTTTCTTTTTCTTATCAATGGGTATTTATAGTTTTTATAGTAATTTGGAATTTTTTTTCATTATCAATAAACATATTTGGCTGTTGTTGTGGCTGTAAAATATGATTATCGATAAAATTTATACAATATTAGATTGGGTTCTCGTTAATGGTAAAGTATTGTTATAACTTCTAATAATAACAATTCTTCAATTAAATATATTATTTATAAATTATTACACAAAGGAAGTAAAGTGTGGTATTATTCTAGCGAGCGATATCAGTTGGTTCCCGAGGCTGAGCCGAGCGAATCATGATGTTTTACTCTCATCATGAAGGAGATAGATAATCAGGGAGATAGAATGCTTTATTCCCAAGGTTTCTACAATATTTTATCGTTAGCTAATTCTAAAATCGTGAAGAAAAATCTCTCGCGCTAAAGCACCGTGAACTAAGCGAATTTCACTATGCATATCTTTATTTGATATTCACTTTCCATCTCTTGTAATACATATTTTATCAATAAACAAATCTGTGGAAAGTTTATTAACAGTGAATTAAATATCACACACTTAGCAGAAGAATAACTTTCTGTACTCAGCCTTACATTTACATTTAAAAGTGACGTGTCATAAAGAAAAACAACTATTTCATAAGGCACAAAAAAAATGATATGGCTGGTAAACCCCACTTCCTATTCTATATAAGAAATGCAATGGAACAGAATAAAAAAAATCTTACTGCCTCAGCTGGGACATGAACCCGGGTCTCCTGCATGGATGCAGTTATGCTTCGGAGTAAAGTGCGAGGAGTAGAATTATTTGGCTAGCCTCAGTGGTGCAATGGTTAGCATAACTGCCCGGAAAGCAGGAGACCCGGGTTCGTGTCCCGGCTGAGGTAGTAAGATATTTTTATTCTATTCCCTTGCATTTCTTGTATAAAATTAATGTGAGAATAAGTACCACAACTAAAACCCACTTTCTATTGTTCAATTTTGTCGTTATAGCTTTTTAACTTTTGAAACATATATTTTATCTTTAAACAATTCTATGTTAATTTTTATTACACTTAACATTACCCTCAAGAGGTTGAAGAAACATTTTGTACACATACAAATTTTTTTTTTCAAATTGGTTCTTTTTCAAATTGTTTTCATAAACTTTTAATTGTCTTACATAGCTTTCTACATTCATACTCTTGATATCACATTATATTATAATTCTCTATTATACTAATTTAAAATATTACTGTATTCTCATGACATTGTATTTCTACAGCCCTGAAGATGGCTTACAATGTAAGCCGAAACGTTGGCAGATAATCCTTCATTAAAAAAATACATTTTTTTAATTTGTGTTTTTTTGGATCTACCTCGACCGAACCCCAACTAAAATCATCTTAGAATTTTGTACACATATTTGACATTTTAGTTAATCCCACACTTCTATCCGTCCAATTTCGCTTAAAACGTACTAAATCATTCAATTTGCATTTAAAAATGTTAATTTTCATTAAGAAAACTATTTTGACTTCCAGACCGGTAAAATAAAATTTTTAATTTATAAAATTTAAGTTCAGCAAATCTCTCGTCTTCTAATTGTACCATTTCGTAGTATAACTTTTAAAACCTTTATTTGGCAGTTATAAATAAACTTATCTACATAATAAACATATTTGTGTGTGAATTTTGTTTTAAAATCTAAACTTAATATTAAAAACTCTTTTACTGCTAAAAACTCTTTTTTGGCTCACACTTGACATTGCAGGCAATCCGCCACTCCTATTAGTTTGATTTTGATCAATATCAAACTTAGCCTTTCGTTTTGCATTTAAAAGCTGCTTATCGAATTTCAGTAAGTAATACTGAAAACTAAGGCCAGTAGAGCATTGAAAGTCATTGAAAACAAAACGACTGTAGACTCTCAAATAACTATTTGAACAAAATAAGACCAAAATTGGCCCCAACCATGATATAACACTGATAGCATGTTAGGAGAACATAAGATTTTTTTAATGCATACATAACTTTTGGATATTTTTTTAGCACCAAATTCCTACACCTAACCCACTTAAGTTAGGCTTTTTTATTTATTTGAATATTTATTGTTATCCTACATATCTCCTTAAGGAACAAAAGGCTTCTTTAGTATCTAAGTACTCCATGAGGTCACATTTTTTTTTTCTTTGAGATTTTAGGAGAATCCTATACTGTTCCATAGTTCACTTTATGAAAGAGCTCAAGTTAAACTAACCCACTCATTCAATGAAATTGACTCGAGGATATTTGTAGGAGGCGAAAGGTTATGGGCCCAGAAGTACGATCCTGGGAGAAAGGTGTATACCAAGGGGAACACCGCCGGCCTGTGTTTTACTTTCTTCAGGAGCGGAGCACCTTTCCCTTTCGCCTGCCCTAAGTCACGAACCGCCTCACCTGTTAGCTAATCAAGGCCGGTGTACTTCGGCTACCTGCTGATGGGACTTAACTTGGACGGGAGAGCCGCCCACGATGGAATCCCGCGCCTCTCACCCGAGCTCTCACCTTTCAGCAGAACGACAGTACAAA
Organism: Oncopeltus fasciatus; assembly: GCA_000696205.2. Lineage (NCBI taxonomy): Eukaryota > Metazoa > Arthropoda > Insecta > Hemiptera > Lygaeidae > Oncopeltus > Oncopeltus fasciatus. The sequence continues at coordinate 63,923 of KZ808245.1, forward strand.
TCACACCAATCAAGGAAACGCACGTGTGTAGTTGATAGCCCCAAGCTGATGCGTCTTTTTTTTGTGCGTGTGTGTGTGTGTGTCTTTGAAGCAACTCGTGAAATTATTGAATATGAAGGGGGAGATGTCCTTGACCATCACACTGGGTGTGTTGGAGTGAAAAATTTAGCAGATACGATGTTGGAATTGAATAAGTGAACTATAAATCTCAAGACAATAATGGATATCGGGAAAAAGAAAAAATAACGAAGATGAAACCGAGCAGTAGACTGGTCCTTGGAAATTTATTATTTCTTAAAGGATTTATTCCTTACGAATTGGTTCCTGATGGAAGCTCTATGTACACTAAACTTTACTGGAAACATCTAGGAAGACTGTACGCGAAGTTGTCTCTGCGTTATTCTGCTTTGTTCAACGGAAAATAAATAATATTTCAGCAAGATAATGCTCTTTCAAACACAAATTTAAAGAACTTAAAGAGGTTTGAACTCCTGCTAATATATATTATTTAATATATATATATATANGGGGGGACAAGTTAGTGGTCTAGTGCCAATATATATATATATCAAAGGAGAAATGCAAGGATAAATTGCAAGAAAAACCGTCAGACACAATATTAGTACATTCATTCAATAAAACCTGAGAGCTAAAATGAAAAAAATGCATTAAGAGACCAAAGAAAGTATTTATATAAAGGCTAAAATCCCACACCTGTCCAAAACAATCTTTGGAAGGTGACTCCAGTTAACTGAAATACCAATAACTCGTAATGAACGTATCCTGTAAATGGCTAAGAGCAGGTAATAGATAGAATGAAGTGAACACACAAAAAGAAAAAATTACAATTAGTAATATTTTCGGAGAGACTTCTCGCCCTTCGTCATAGAGGAGTGAAGAGAGACAGATATACTTATATATATATATCTGTCTCTCATGACTGTCCTCGCATGGTGAGGATTTGAATTCTAATGGAAGAGATACTCAAGGAGAGCTCTTAGAATAAAAAATACTATGTCGATCCTCTATGAATCCCTTGGCACTCCGGAATCATGGGAAATGAGAAATGCCTGTCTCATGAAGATTATCTGTATCGTGAGGTGGTGTAGCGACATTGCCTCTTCAATAAATACTACCAGATAAGATGTTCCTTCATAGGATATTAGCAATAAGCTATGTGATGATTTTCTGCCACATATATTATGCATCATTTTTCACCTTCTACGGAAATTGCCTTAAGTTATTTAAGAATATTACTCTTAGATATTCCGTTTTGTATCTCAGTTTGCCTATTCCTAAAAGTAACGAATTAATCAGTTACTTTATTATTTTAGTGCATTTTTTTTTTACCACTATGGGATGTATTTTAGGGGGTTGTATTGTAATTCTTACAAACCCTGGAGGGGCATGTGGACGGAAGCTGATAAACATGCACTCCGGGAGCGATCAAGATTGAGAGCTTATTTTTAGCATCGTTCGTATTTTATCGTTCAATCTTCATTGATGTTGAAGTCTCACCCGAACGGTGCACTTCAAAAATCGTTGTTTTTTTTTTCGTTTATTGCTTTTCTTTAATAAAGTTTATGTTTTTATTATTTGAGAGTATTTTCAAAATTGTCTACTCCAATAGTACTGTCTACTTTTCCTCAATTCATTAAAGCTGAGCTCCTTCAAGATCTATCATTTTATCTGCTGAGCCCAGAAAACTCTCGGTGGGTGTAAGAGAGAGGCTAAATATTACACACAAACGAGCAACACACAAAAAGGTGACTTGCTCCGACACTGGGCTATTCTTGAGTTTTGAAAGTTAAATCACAGATCTAGAAAGCGCTCAATTTTAACGAATAAAGAAATTAAACGGATTTCGCAGGAAAATAATTTTGATAATTATGCCTATTCTCACCTTATTTAAGCAGTTGACTGAAGGCCATAAGAATATTTTTAATTTAATAATATTAGTAAAACCCATATAATATAGCACAGCTGAACATTAAGGATTAGTTAATTTGTTAATTATCTGGTGAGCTTGAAATGAGTCCGGGAATATGAGAAATGTAAGTGGTTACTCACATTTTGTATAAAGTTTCACTAGCCAGTGTGAAATGAAAATTTACAATTAGATGATTTTAGTTGGGGTTCGGTCAAGGTAGATAAAAAAAAACAAATTTACAAAAAGTGTATTTTTTTAAAAAGATTATCTGCCAATGTTTCGGCTTACATTNTACACTTTATAAATTTGTGTTTTTTTTATCTACCTTGACCGAACCCAAACTAAAATCATCTAATAATAATATCTACGGTAAAAAAAAAACTCTCCTAATGAAAATTTACTTATTTTTCTCCATCTTTCTTCGCTCTTCCTTCTTCTAAGCCTGGAGAGGACTACTTGCCCCTATTCTGCCATTATATATGTATTCAAATCAGCTTGAAAAGCTTGGTATAAGTTAGGACCAAGGCAGAAATGACTGGTAACCCAAAGGGCAGATTGTTGGGGCTCTCCACAGATGGCAGCACACTCCAGAGTTAACCTGCATCTGTGCTTATGGTGGGAAATTTGAACTTCCCTGAATCATGTCTGAAATATTCACTACAACTCATATCTTCTAAAGGGAATTTTTTACGATTACATCAGTTTCTTTTAGACAGATATAACACTATTAGTCAGCCATTGGCGTCTCATTGGTGTTCAAGCCAAGAGAGTTAAACATTAGCATGGTTGGTTATGAATACAGTCTGCTAAATTATAACAGCATTCTATACTTATAGTGTTCTGACAGAAAATACACAAATTTCACGCAATATGTGTATACACAGTAACATACCTTCCCCGGTGGTATACTCAAATCAACCGTGCAGCATTGGCATTTATAAGAATTGATGCGTCCACACAGGTCATTCACCACAACGGCTTGTATCTCGTTCCAAACAAAGAAAAATATTCCCTATCTAGATATCAATCAGAATTCTAGTTTTCCGCGGAATATTAAAATTTTATGCTAAATATCGAAAACAGATCAATAACATAGCACATTGAAAATAGAGAATTTTTCTTTTCTCCGATCCTTTGGGAGTAATAATCAAATTCCAGACAAGTTCATGATAAAGTAGCTGTACTTTTATTGGAAAAGGGGGGGGGGGGGACAAGTTAGTGGTCTAGTGCCAGATAATTTACAAAACTACTTTTAGATTACTGTTTAGAAGACTGCATTCCTGTTCAATTATCTTGTAGCCAATCTGATTGTTGAAGCAAGTTAAAAACTAAGATCAAATTTAAGGGATATGAATTTAAAGGCATTACATCAGAGTACACTAGAGTATTATTTAAAAAAAAAGCTATTGCATATGGGCAATGTTATCAGTTAAAAGATAAGAGAAAGGCTTCGACACCATATGGCGGTGACTAACCCATCAAAAACACCTGTCCATAGGTGAGAATGAGCTTCAGCTTTGATTGGGAAAATACGTATAGATTGTATGGCCCTCTTTTGGGAATTTTAAAAATTAAAAATACGTAGATATTATGACTGTGCGCACAATAGCGTCCTCAATTTTTTTTTTTTTTTTTTTTTTTTAATTCGGTGTTATAAAATCGTAATATCTTCGTTATTATAAGCGTTAACAAATGTACTGAACAAAATTATAATAGACCATACTAATAATAATAATATTTTTAAAACGCATATTTAGAAAGATTTTCAAAATTGGTATTTTGAATTTTTGTTTTTAAGACTTATAAACTAAATTCAATGTTTAGGCTTTACATAACAAACTCTTGGAAGAATTAATTTTTGGTTGAAATTTGTTGGGAGGTAGGGATTTTGGAGGAAGACCAAAATTTAGAATCGTAACTTTGTTACAAATCGTTACTTGAAAATTGTTACTTGTACTGTTACTTGAAAATCGTTATTGTGTCTTGAAAATATTCGGGTAAAATGTAAAAAAAGTTGCACAGCCATACGTCATTGGCGTAAAACGTAATTTCCTTACGGATATGTTCTACAAGATGTTTACCAATATCCCTTATGAAGAAGGAAATTTATGACTCTTTGATGGGTTAGCGCTTCTGCCCCGCGATCCTTTCCGGTCAGTCTAGGGTTAGCTATACTACTCCTACGCTCATTGTTCTCTCCGGCTTATAAAGTATATTTCCGGATACACTGTTATTGAAAATCCGCTTAGATTACGCAACTCCTGCGTATTAATTTTTGCTGTTATTATGGATATAGCGAGTGATATTGATATTGATGATGTATAACTATTGATGGGGTTGTTCTCATAAGAGGATTTAAAAAAAAAAAAATTTTTTCTTCTCCTACCTACAGGACACCAAAAACGATAGTCAATACATTTCATATGTATGTGTCTCAACGCTCTACTGACCACAATTTACTATTTATTTTATTTAATGAAATACGGCATGTAGTTGTTAAAGCCAAACCAAAGGCCAAGTCGATTTTGAGTATAATCAGGCCAGCAGAAGTGGGGCATTTCTTGAAATGTCTGTGCAAATACAAAAAAAAAAAAATTTCTATACACACAGGAGTAGTATTTAGTTTAGAGTAATGATACTTAACACAGACTAATTTATTAATAATATAAATATTTTACGAGTAACACTGCGAAATTTAATAATTTTACTTTTTATTTTAATTTTTTGACCTAGAAGCTAGAATCAGTTTTTTTCGTCATGTAATTTGGCACACTAATTTGAAATGTAAAATGAAATGCTGAGAGCAATAATGCTTAACACAGGTTTGTTTGTTGACATATTCAACTATTTTCAATAAGTATTTTTTTTATAAACTTTTATTTATGTATTACATTCTGTTAAGTAAAAATAACATTTTTTAATTTGATTAAAATGAAATTAAAAATAGCATTCCATGTCAATCACATGAGAAGAGAAGGTGACCAATGACACCACTCTCAAATCAATAAATATTGAGATCACATGTCATGTAAAGTTCAGACACAAATACAAACGTCATTTGAAATAATGAGTTTACGCAGCACCTACTTTTTGTGAGTTTAATGTGAATTATGTCATTGTAGGTAAATAAATATTATTTACCTGTAGTAATATATTTGTTTATATGGAGAGATTTTTGACCGCAGATATTATTATTATTAAATTTTTTTGTTAGGGTCCGGTCAGGGTAGGCATTTTTTTAAATTGTATTTTTTGAATCTACCCTGACCGATCCCCAGCAAAAAAAACATCGAATAATTATATTTGTTTATATATTCCTATTCTCTCTACAATATTTAATAGATCAGTTAAATCATGAATATATTCCACTGAAATACACACCACCATTTCTCACCCCTAAATATCTTTATACCATTCCAATACTATAATAGAAAAACTTAAAATAATGTCAGTTCAAAAATGTATATACCTGTGTGTGTGCTCTGGCATATACTATTCATAAAGTAATGGATTCAAATTGGATATTTAAGCTAATTTTGAAAATCGTAATATGAGTTCGATTATGACTAAAAATCAATCGAGGGGGTTTTTTGAAGAAAACCAAAATTTTAAATCTAAAAAATTATTTATTATTAGCATTACAAGAGATATAGGACAAAATAGGTATAAAATGTAATTTTATAACGTTTATATTCTACATAATTTTTCATTGCAAATAATATTTAAGAAAATATTTAAGAGTATAATTTCGACTGTTGGGTGGGTCCACTTATTTTAAAAACATAAAACTATTACTTAAAATATAGATTTATTTATAAAAATATAGAGGGGAGATTTTGAAGGGTGGCCAAAATTTATAATCGTTATACCTTCGTTGTTATTTGTGTCGGTATTAAAAAGTTTGATGAACATAATAGTTGTGAAATGTAATATTTTAACGTTTATGTTCTGACATTTTAACGAAAAGCGTTTGTTAAGCATGACATTTTCGAATGTAACTGTAATAGGTGAGCACTTCCCTCAGGTTTCTCAACCAAAAATAGCTGCTTAATTTTAATTGCCTTAAATATATATCCAATAGATTTATTATATTCCCCTTTTTCACGATATTCATTCACAGTATTTTATTCCCTTAAAACAGGAATATTGAAGTGAAGAGAGTTCTTTGATTGAAATAAATAAGTCAAATCTTTTAAAATTGCTTAGTTTTCATGGGAAAATTAAGGAACCCCACGCAGTTGACTTTTCTTCTTTTGATGAGTGATATAAAAATTGTTTTTCTCATATATAATAACTGTTTGATGTTTAAATACTCTTGTTTTACCTTACCTCTTCTTAAAACAATAATAAATAATGTATTTACCGTTTCTTCTTTCGGGTTGGACCGTGTCGAGTTGTTGGTAGTTGCCGAGCTTTCGCACATCATGTTCTACTGCCTCTTTATTAGTAATATTTTGATGTACGATGTGCTATAAATATCAGTCCGTGCGCTATGGTGGTGTGAGTGTAATTGGTACACCACCTATAGCGACCCTTTTACCTGTAGGTATGTGCGGGTTATGGTGAGAATATATCTACGGACGTTGAGCTCCGAGGAGCTTTACAAATGAAGTAACCGGTGAGGCATAACCGGCGTGGGGGGTTACCGTGATCAAGAGCTGTTTTTTAAATCCAGGTGGTATATAAATACCATTTTTTATACACCAGAACAGCTGGTAAACAGTTTTTTATACACTCAGCCCTGAAGAAGCCATCACATGATGTGCGAAAGCTCGGCAACTACCAACAACTCGACACGGTCCAACCCGGAAGAAGAAACGGTAAATACACCTGACGACCGTCGAAGCCTACGTTAACAAATAACAAATAAACTAATGTAGCGCAAATGGTTTGAAGGACGAGATGTGTAGGCTCCCCACAATCAGATGCAACTGCAGATTCTTGTGTAGGTGGCTTCCGGCGTAAGTCTGTGTTGCGTGGTGTGATACAACTGGTGGAGGATCGAGAGCAGCTGACTGCGTATACCAAACCGGTCGGCCCTGGCCTGCATACCGTCGCCAAGTTCAGCTCCGCCCCCCACCCCTCACCCCTTGTACAGCTTGGAATGATTCGCATTATGGCATGAGCCGTCTTCCTCGAATCCTGAGAATTCTAGGCACACTGATAACAGGGATTACGATCAGTTTGTAATGTGTGATAACACTGTACAAAGGCATTTGTCAACAATGATAACTGCTACAGCAAACACCTTACTTATATTGTCCCTACGTTGAGGTTACGTTACGGCAGTGTATCTTAAGAGCTACATGAATAATGTCCGTCACGTTGGAGCTGCGTAACCAAATTTCACTAAAGATATAGGTTGCACTGGGGAACGAAATTTAATTTAGAAGCCAGGTAGAAGAATCAGTTTAAAATGTACGATGCTATGCCTTATTCAAGAATGGCCGAAAAGGGAGAGTGGGAGGAAGTACATACACATCGTAATTAAATTCGTAATCATATGAGCAAAATAAATATTTATATATGTCATCCAGAGTCATTAAGATTAGCCATCTTGCTTGTAATGAAGTGGAACGTTTTTTTCTATCAGGTTTCCCCCAAAAATTATTTATCTCATTATTTCAGAAGTACTAATATTCCTTGAAAGAGCTTATTTTGAAATCCTATTTTATTAAATTGCTTTATTTAGTTGATGATATTTTTTAATAATATTTTTTTTTTAAATTTCACCCAAACACAGTGATACATGATATTTCTCAAATTTTATTGTTTGGCTTTGTAGAACAGACAATCTTTTGCCGCTTCTATCTTGTACTCCTGTGTACTCGGTTAGATCTTAAACTATCACATGTAACGGCGCAAATAAATTTGAATCAATTTGTTTTGAAGCGAAAATGTTTTTGTTTTTGTTTTTTTATTTGTCCCACTCAAAACCTTCATTGAACTTTAAGGTGTAAATCTGTTAAATGTTAAAAATAATAAAAGTATTTTTTGAATACTGTGTATTTCGAATTCTTACAATTATACCAGGTATGCAAGTTTAAAATGTCGTTTTAATTCCAATAGAATGCGCTCTTAGCCTATTGAAGGATTTGCTTATCTCTAAACGCTATTTTGTTTGTTAGTCATTTGTTTACAAAAGTCAGTTGTTTTTAAGTCGTTTACGTGGACGTATCATACCTTTCTTTGGTGTTAAAAATGTCTAATTTTAAGCCAAATAAAGAGCATTTGCGGCATGTCATGATTTTCTTATTTAATCAAAAGAAAAAGGCATCTGAATGTCATCGAATTTTTGTTGAGACTTATGGCGATCTTGCTGCAACCGTCAAGATATGTGAACGTTGGTTTCAACGTTTCAAACGTGGTGATTTTGATGTTACTGATCAAAAACGAGAAAATCGACCTAATCGACTACGAGCTTCTCAAGCCCGGCGAAACAGTCAATACCGAGCGCTACCGACAACAAATGATCAATTTGAGTCACGCATTGATCGAAAAACGCCCAGAATGGGCTCACAGGCACGCCAAAGTCATTCTTCAGCATGATAACGCTCCTGCACATTCAGCCAGATTAACTAAGGAAACGATTTCTTCGCTTGGTTGGGAACTCCTACCCCACCCGCCGTATTCACCTGACCTGGCGCCTTCTGATTATCACCTCTTCTCATCGATGGCACACTCATTGGAGCAACACTTCAACAATTTCGAAAACGTACGAAAATGGCTCGATGAATGGATTTCAAATAAAGATGAAGCATTCTTTTGGAATGGTATCCATATATTGCCCGAGAGATGGACAAAATGTGTAGAAAGCGAGGGCCAGTACTTTGAATAAAATATATTATACTTTTTTTTAAATTACTGTGTATATATTTTAAGAAATAAACGACATTTTAAACTTGCATACCTGGTAATCAACTCTTCTTCTTTTTTTTAATGTAATAGCCTACCTTCTAACAAAGCAGATTCATCTACAGGTTACCACCCCATTCTAAACATCTACAGCTCAGGAAAAGCTTTTATTTTTCGATTAATAACCCAAGGCAGAATTTGAACCGCAGCGCAAGGACTGCAAGACCCATGGCGCCCCATAACTATTCTTTGAATTGAATTTTTAAAAAAATTTATATATAAATAAATCTCAAAAATTATAATAAACAAATATTCGATTGTTATTTAAGTCGTAAAGCTACGACTCTGTATTTTATTTGATTACTACTAAATTGTATTCCTTTTTTAAATAGTATAATATGATTTTACATTGTTCAAAAACATAATAAAAAATGTTTCACTTTTAATGAGGTTAAAAAATTTCAAATTTTGGGAAGTAAGAAGAATGGGTGACGTACTTTAACTTAGAACTCTCTAAAACCCATATACATATGACTTTTAACACTCATATATTCTATGCTCTCTCTAAATAAAGTTATTTAAAATTGTTTAGTTTTAAGCATAATTCTTTTATTTATTTTTTTTTAATTTATCATTTAGCAATGAAGAGATTTATGTCTCAATCAAAAGAAAGTGTTAATGTGTCTCTAGTCATCTCATTAAAGTTATTTGAAGTTCTTGAAAGCATATTGTTTAAATGTTCAAATAGAGAGTTTTTTTTTGTTTTTTTTTTTTTTTTTTTCACCGTAGATATTCTTATTAGATGTTTTTTAGGGGGGGTTAGGTCTAGGTAGATCTAAAAAATACAAATTTTTAAAAATGTGTATTTTTAAAATTTGTATTTTTTGTATCACATTTCCATGACTCTCTCATCTTCATGATAGCCCTGAAGATGGCTTACAATGTAAGCCGAAACGTTGGCAGATAATCCTTTATTAAAAAAATACATTTTTTAATTTGTGTTTTTTTTTATCTACCTTGACCGAACCCCAACTAAAATCATCTTAGAATAATATCTACGGTCAACAAACTCTCCTTTTGTGGAGGTTACTGACCACTTCTCAATTATTTCTCCCACATTGAGAACCTCCACCAGCCAGCTATTATATAGAAAGGAGCACATTGTTTACATCCTGCGTGCATGGGAAGGTTACCGGTCTATACGATCTCGAGGACAGTGACAGTACATGGAGTTGTCCTCGTGCCACTCCCTCGTCGATGGGGTACGTGTCTCTCAGGGATGTTCTCACCCCTATTGGAGATTGTGACACTACTCCTGCCGAACAATCCAACTTCACATCCCCGTTCCTGTACGAATGTGCGCCTTATCGTGAGAGAACAATCGTCCTGTGTAAAAAAGAAGACAAGAAGAGAAAAAGAAGTGACTGCCCTCAGAAAATAAATAAATACTACTGTTTCCGATAAAATTCTATACTATTCTGTATCCTATAACCTTTATCAGCAATATGGGAAATTTTTATCAATGGAAGGTCAACTACACAAAATTAATTTAATTTAAAATAGCCAGTTACAAGATTTTTTTTAAAGCATATTTGTATCTTAATTTGTGTGTTATGTAATCAAACATATCTCAACTTTTATTCATCTGTCCAAAATTAAACAAAATATTATTTGTAATTACAGAAACGATAAAAAATTTAAATGATTTATTTTCACAAGATTGGTCATACATTTTACAGCTTTCTTTAAGAATATATATGTTAAAATACTTTTATAATCCAATATAAATTCATACGAACCTTCAACCGCTTCCTCATGCTCTATCTCACTCTTTCAATAGGTACACACATTCATACACTAACACATTTGCCTGCGCAACAATTTTTTATTGTGATAATGCTTTAAATATATGAAAAAATTATATTTATCGTATATTATTATTTTGTTGAAGTACTTTATCTTATTGTGATAATGCTTTAAATATATTAAATAACTATATTTATCGTATATTTTTTGTTTTTGTGAGAGTACCCCACTTTATTAAAAATATATTTCATGTATTTTCTTCTTTTATAATAATTTCAATTTTTTTTTTTTTTCAGGTAAGCTTTGAGAACGAATACTCAATAAATTGTAAGTACTAAGTTTATTTGTTTATTTAACAACGGTTTAATATGAAACACAGTTTAGGGATTTTTTAATGACTCCCTTCAATGTCATAAATATAAGGAATAAATGTTTCGTTTATTTTTCTATCTAAATTAAGAGGACGACATTCTTATGCAGTTTCTTGCATTTAAAGGGGTGATAAAATTATTAATGGTAATAAAATATTTTAAAATTATAGCAGAAATTTTTTTTTTTAAATATTTAGGATATACTTAATGTATCCTGGGCCGAAACTGTTACTCATTTCGTGACGTCAATGCGTCATCACCCAACAATGTTAGATTATAGTTGCTGGATACACAGATGTTTTTCCTAACGTATCTGATCAAAACGAATTGGAAATCTCTGATATTTTATATTATATAATAAAAATGAGAAATGTCAATATGTTTGAAATGAATACCTTTTTTTTTTTTGGCTCTAGGCTACTCGTACGTTTGATTTTATTAAAATTGTATTCGTTAAAATCCTAATAACTTTCTTGTAATTAGCGGAAAAAAAAAGTTCAAGTTCAAAATTGACATAAAATATAATTTTAAAATGTTAATACCAGTTAAATTTTTCAAAAAAGAGCTCATTAATTAAGGATTTAAGAGTGAAATTTTGAGTTTTAGGCTGGCACTTTTATTTTTTAAATATATAAACCTAATTTTGTGTTTAGGATTTTTATTGAAATCGGTTGAAGTAATTAATTTTTGTGAGAAATCAAATGAGGGAAGGGGGGCGGAGATTAGAGACAGACTAAAATTTATAATCATAATATCTTTGTCATTTTTAAGCTATTAGAAAATTTAAAGGGCATAATAGGTGAAAAGTTCGCTATATTAAATTTTAACGAAAAAACGCCTACTAAAGAAGATTTTTAAATATAAGTGCGATAGCTAAAAATCACCCGCATTCTTACCGGCCACATTTAATAAAGAGTCAAATTTAGTGGTCTTTCCTTTAAATTTCATTGTCTTTATGGGGCTTATAAGATAGGATTCGTCATATTCTCTTTTATGTCAATTTAATGGGAAATTTCCTTAGTTTCTAGCTCTGCGCGGTGGACTTCTTCTTGAAGGGTGCTGATGTAAGAAGCCAACAACACATTTCAGTTGTGCGGGTTGCCTACCTTGAAGGTTTAGGCCAACATTGCCATTCGATATTACAGGGCTTATTTACATTAGCCTATTAGTATTGTCATTCATATAGACAAATGGGAAAGTATTTCGGACTGCGTGCAATCAAGAAGTGAAGATTTTAAAAACTGAATTTCATTCTGGTAATGTCCTAAAACGAGAATTCGTATTCATCTATCTCAAAAAGCCATAATCAACCAAGGGTAGGTCGTATTTGCCGAATACACTGAGTTCTTCACAAATTTTATTGAAACACCAAATAATATATTACAATTATGGTTGAATACCACAAAAGATCCTTTTAGTTTGCTGCGATAAAGGGCCCTACTCATTTTTGAACAATAATAGACGTTTTGAAACAATAAGAGCGTTTTAACAATATGATATGTTAAATTTACTCTTGCTATGTATATTTAACTAAACCTGTAGATGTCAGTAAATGGTTATCAGCTCTCGCAAAGACAGAGGGTTGTATCATATCTTGCTGTCTCTTCAGAACCGAACTGTATGTGCTAGGACGAGAGATTTTTATTTATTACATTCTGTATGTGTTATGGTACACCACATGCATTATCAGATAATTCAACATAACCAAACAGTAAGGACGATTTGTTCGAACTCGAATCCTCTCCTCCATTCATTCGCGTTTAGAGAATAGCCAATTCTTCTCTTTGCGGATCGGCAGTGCCAAAGACATTAAAGGAATACTCCTTAAGGACATTTGTCAAAGTCAAGAAGTAGGGCAGTTTTACTTCGCCCCGTCTGCTTCAGGTGGGCGGCGGTACCGCTATACAGACTCACTGCACTGACTCCTCCGTATAATTCCCTGAACCAAATTTGAATCGGCATCTGGTAAGTTGGAAGGAGGCGTTCAACCATTACGTCCCGTGAAATTATTAACTTACAATTACAAATGAAATTTATTAGATGAGTTTTAAAAATTTTTTACTTCCTTAACCTCGGAATGATAACGAAAATAAAAACATTTTAAAATTCTGAACTTTCCTTCGAACCCTTCCCCCCCCCCCCCAACACGCCCAATTAGCCATTAATGAGTCATATTTGGTGGAAAGACACAGAATATGGTTTTACTGTGTTTTGTAAATTGCGGGAGCAATAAAGTTAAGGATTTATTTTCTTAACTTCGGAATTTTGTTCCAAACCAAACAGTTGTATTTAGAAATAAATATTCACAGTAAAAATTGTTAATATGTCATAGCTTTATCGCTATCAGTTTGTGTTAAGGCTGTACTCCCCCCCCCCCTTCTTGAATTTTCAAGCATTTATTTGAAGAAAAAAAAAGAAAAAAGTATCTGATATGTTCTCTATTGTTAAAATATATTCACAAATCACTGTTCCCCAGTGTGATGTAACTGAAATATTTATTTGCTAACTCCTTTGAAACTGATTTTTTCGAATTACGTTTTACAAAAACATTGCAATTCCACTGCAACAACATATACATTATTGCATCCGTGCTTCTTTATACAGGAAACTAGTATGACAATACTGCTAGAAATAAGAAAAAGACAATACTTCTTAATTTAATTAGAAATAGTTGAAAAGTTTTTTTGGACGTTTTTGGTTTAATGTTGCACCGTTCGGTTTGGATTGCAGTGCATAGTTTTTCCCCCCTTTTTTTTTATCTCATTAACTTCAAATTAACTTTTTGCGCTTGGGGGGGGGGAGGGGAATTTCAAATTTTCCATTGAAATCCAAAATGGGATCTCTATGTAAAAAGGTGTTTAATTAGTTACAACTTGTTTTCAAACGTTTGAACTATAGATTTTTCGACTTTAATGTTATTAGGCTAAGCCTGATTAAGTGCCCACTTAAATTCTAATCAATTTATAAATTGTTTTGTGGTATTTAATCCTGCTTTTTTTCTTTTTTTCTTTTTTTTTATTATTTCATCATATGATTAGTATATGTATAAGGAATATATTATATGTTCATATATATATATATATATTTTTTTTTTCTAATNTACATCTGACGACCGTCGAAGCCTACGTGAACAACGCCCTGAAGATGGTTTAAAATGTAAGCCGAAACGTTGGAAGATAATTTAAAAATACACATTTTTAAAATTTTGTATTTTTTTTTATCTACCTTGACCGAACCCCAACTAAAAAAACATCTAACCTTATTCATATTAAATCATTGAAATAATGTTTTGGAATAATAATAAAAACCGTAACTTTATCGCAATTACCTCTAAAATGTTTTGTCCAAGATATGAATGAATCCCCTGCAATGAGGTTCAAATACCTCTATCCAGAGAGCGCTGGTTACCTGTAAGATGGCTAGTTCTGAAGGTCGCCGATAGAGAGTGGCCCAAGCCACTATTCGGCCTCTGTACTTCTTAAGGCTCCCACCAGGTAGCGCGTCAGGTCTGATATTTTACAATATGTGTGGCTGATATAACTTCATGAGTCACCTGTTAAGTTGTGAAATAAAAATTACGTTTACTGTTACATGATTCCTGGAGGTGGTCTTTACTGAATGCTTTCAGTAACTCCTTCTTTATTTTCAATAATTCCTTAAAGAGTTCTCCTTTATGTGGTTATTTCTTTTGGGTGGGTGAGGATACATTATTTCAGTGAAAGTTCTAAAGGGCACACCGTTTGGCGGATCTCAATAAAATACAATCTTAGTAGAAAAGTTTACCCTAGAGGAATGGGGATGAATGCTAAATATGAGAGAAATTCAATTTTCATTTTCAGCTATTATCTAATTTATATTTTTAATGCTCAATAGCTCAAATTTTAAAAATTCTTTTGATAGTGAAATATGTTATTTATTCCAAGGAAGTCAATGCTGGTGAAAGGGTACCTCAGAGAGGGCTTAAATAAAAATATTACTGTTACATCAGTACATTATTAGTCAAGATATAGAATACATATTTGAAACTGCCAAAATATTAAGACATCACAATTGAATTTAAAATAATTGCAGCAGAGAGAAGAAGTTTTATTTAGGCCAAAACCATATTTTTTCTCAGCTATAAAATAATAAGGGTGTCAGTTTAATTTAAAAAAATAAGAGAATATTTCTGAAATCAATTTCAGTTCCTCCACAGAGTAATATGAAGATCTTCAACAATCAACAAATACATTCTCTTCTATATAATTATCATAGAATTTGCAAAGTTACTTATTCTCTAGGTTAACTTATTTTAGCTCTAGTATGTCGTTAAATATATGTAAATAATATTTTTTTAAAGTACAGTTCACGGGAAAAATTGTATGGACAAATAAATATCATTTTAACATTTCATCATAACAATTGAAAAATAATGTAATTAATAAATAACAGATTATTAATTTTTCGAGTTGTTAATAAAATTCACTTTTTACTATAGTATTGTTTTTATTTTATTAAAAATATAAATATACTCGTATTATTTATTTCATAATTCCCCTAC
Organism: Oncopeltus fasciatus; assembly: GCA_000696205.2. Classification (NCBI taxonomy): domain Eukaryota; kingdom Metazoa; phylum Arthropoda; class Insecta; order Hemiptera; family Lygaeidae; genus Oncopeltus; species Oncopeltus fasciatus. The sequence continues at coordinate 79,425 of KZ808245.1, forward strand.
TATATCGGTTGGCTTTGTAAAAGAGGCGGATTATACTCATGTACATTTAGTCCTTAGATTGTTTAACTGTCACAGTTTACAACAAACTAAATTTGACTCTTCAAGTTTTTATAAAAGCAGGTTGACACACACACACACACATCTGTCCCTCTCACAGCGGTTATTTACCTTAAAGTTGAGTGGGAGGTAGTGAGGTGGAAACCGGTTATTTTAAGATTAATGGCCTAAGGCTGAGTGATCTATATTATATCGAAAATACGAATTTAAATTTCCAAGAAATCAAACTATTTAAGTTGGTATTTTATTATAATTTATTTTCCTATTGCACTTAAAAATCTTTGAAGTACATATATATGTCCCTTATTCCTCCCTAAGTTCAAAATTAAGAATCAGGTATGAATGTCTGATGACGGATGTTATCAGTCGAGAGAGGGTGTTATCGAGCCAGCCATAGATAGCTTACTTTTTATCCACATTTTCTATATATCATCCCCTACTTAAACCCATCTTTATAATGAATATTTTCTGGTGTTTTATATATATATATAATTGCTGTTTTTATAAAAATGTCAGTTTAATATTGAACGAATGTCGTTATCAAGGATTTTATTGAAGAGAACTTATGTTAATATCACTATTTAACCACGTTAAATTATTTTTCTAAAGTCTACCTGAATTCCTGTCGGATTTAATAAGCAAGTTGAATATGGTATCCTTAATATATTTACAATTCTTAATGCGCTTTTACATTTAAAATAGGCCATCTAAAATAACAGTTACACAAAGCAAAGTGAATCTGAAGTCTGTGTACATCAGAATAACGGTTCCTTAATTGAGGTGAGGCACATCAAGGACGCGTTGGTAAGACGTGAGATACATTTAAATGTTACTATTATCTACGCAACTTAGATTTTTTTTATTTTATTATTTTATTTAATAATTTTATGTAATTTAATGAGCTTTTCATAAGAAGAGTTTTTGCAAGTCACATTAATGGTTAATTTACTAACTGCATATAAGAGTTTGTTGAGCTATTTTTTCGGGGGTCGTTCTTTCAAATTTTTTTTACTATGACAGTTTCACAAGATTTTCTAAAATTTTGAGTATAATGTTTCAGATATAGATACTTCATCGATTACTGCAAAAAATATTTCTAATAACCCCTAGAAATCTCTAAGATATCGAGCTCCATTAGCTTTGAAAAAATTGAAAAGATAATTTTTCAAGATTTGACACTAAATTTCAACTAACTTTCAAATTAGATTGAAGAGAGAAAAAACAATATTTTTAGTGTACTTCTTACGGTGTTGTTGTGAGTGTATTAAATAGATATTTTTACAAATGTGACATTGGGAGTCTATTTTTCAAAGATTCTAGTTTGGGAATTGTGTATTATTGGGAATTGATTATTCATGGATGACTTTGGTAAAATATAAAATAGCAAAAACTAGCTTTCTTTAGTTTAGAAATATTTTTAAAACCAATACAATTTATCTAGCTATGAACTAACAACTAAACATTTCATGAAACTTTCAAACTGCATTTTAAAGACACATTCGAGAGTACTGCAGGCGCTGTTGCTCTTGAACAGATCTAATATTTATGGGGTTTTCTTTTTATAATTATTTACAAACAACTTATAATTTATAATTAAGGTAATAATTTAAAACAAAATCAAAATTTAAATTACCTGCTATAATAGTTATCAATGTATCCGAACAAAATTTGTAATTTGCAAAATATATGAATTATATAAACTGTTTTCTTCAAATATAAAACGAGCGTTGTGCCAATGTGTTATAGTCAAATATAAAAACATATGTATGTTTTTAAATACACTTAAATAAAACCGATTTTATATATACCATATATATANATAAGGTATGACAGTTATATATACATTTAATACATTTTCATTGTACTTTGTAAAAAATTTACTAAAGGCTATTCATTTACCACTAAAGACTAAAGGAAAAAATAGTTTTCAAAGCTTTACCGAACTTACCAAGTGTTTATTAATTTTGTTGACATTCATTGATACACGAGGGAAAAGATGTTTTCGTAAATACTTCTTACAGAGCGCTTATTTTCGATCTGTTTTGTTTTATAGCGAGTTCTATCAAAACTAAACATAAACATAATTTGGTTGTTAATTATTTGAAAATACAGGGAAAGTATTTTAAAATGGAGAAGTTCCTTATAGAATTAAATATAGAAGGGACATATTAAAAATTTACGCAATGACTACTTAGTTTTTTCTCTCTCTATAAATGTCTCTTAGATTGTTTTTCTGAAGAAATGTTTTAATTAATGTTCTGTCTAAATTTTTCCTTTGAACCTCTAAAATATTTTTATTATGAATCTAAAAGATGATTCTAATGAAACCATTAGCTATTTTCTATGATTTATATTTTTTTAAATAGTTTAGCATCTTTTAACAGATCAATAATTTTATTACTAGATTCTGTAGAGTCACTTACTATGGCCGTTGCATATCTAGGTGCGCCATGCTTGTTAAAATACTTGTTGAGTGCTGAGCACTCTTCAAGAATGTGGTTGACAGTTAGTGGTTTCTTACAACTTTGACACGTAGGGTGAGCTTCTTTATTTATTAAGTGTACATGGGCTAAGTTTGTGTGACCAATCCTCAAGGTCATCACCACCTTAGATAGTACCGAGACAAGCTACATTTGAGACTTACCACTTCTCGTCCAGGCTTATCTCAGTCTTCCCAGGGGGTTACATCATACGTACATTCCCACACACACCCACCTCACATAAGAATTGCTTAGACCGCCTTCGACTTATGTATATGTATATATATATAAGTATGTATGTATGTATTAAATCCCGAAAGAGGCATATACTGTCATATACAGTAAATGTGCGTATGTGTGCTAAACATTGTTATTAACTTTGCAATAGGACGATAGGAGAGTGGGAGAGCCATGTTAATTTTATTCAATATTCGTAATAAAAAATATTCTAAATAATACTCTAAATAAAAAGTAAATAACTAATAATTATGAGAATAATATATATGTCAGTCAATACCCGAAATAACATTGTATTGGTTATGAGTTTGCGCGTGCATGTGTGTCTCTGTGTACTAATCTTTAACAATAATGATATTTTAAAATAAAATAATGATAATAATATTCCTGAATAGGAATGAGGTTCATTTCTGGAAACCGTCTTTTATTAGTGCCACTATAAAATTTTATATTTACACCGCTGCTTTAAAAAATAAATGAATTAATTTAGTCGTAGCATAATGATTATAATAGCAGAATGATTATTATCATACCTTCTATTATCCGTCTTCATTGGTTTCTGCGAACCATCTCCGTTGGCGAGCGCTTTCGGACATTGCCTATCTTCTTGGCCGAATTCATGTGCTCACTGTCACTGTCTGTAAGCAGTTGAATACACTTGTATTCGGCCAAGAAGATGGACAATGTCCGAAAGCGCTCACCAACGGAGTATGGTTTGCAGAAACCAATGAAGACGGATAATAGAAGATATGATAGTTCTATATTCTTTGGTAGTGAAAATAACCTTTTAGATTATTTACCTGAATGATTATTAGTTTGGTCGACCTCAGAGAACTTGCCTTTTACCCCCTAGTACACAGTTAGTTACACGCTAGGGTAGTTTTTCCATGAGTGAAAAGTGATCGGTCCCGTTCCCAACATCTCCCCAACCTTATAGAACCAGTGATTTTCTATATGTGTTTACCATACCCCCTTGTATTGTCGCCAGTAGGCTAACGGATCTCGTCATTCCGCGCTTCTCATACAGAGCCACAAAGCCTGTGTCGTGACACCATTGCTCGTTAGGCGGGATTAGTTATCAATCACCCCCTGTTACACTAGCCCTCCGACTGTACTGTAGCCTGGTAAAGACTTTAGAGCTAGCAGTTCAGAAGAGAACGGGGTGAAAAGCCGTTTGTTTGACCTCAAGACCCCTACGAACGCTAACCACTACACTAGGGGTGTCCCCAATAGCAGTATGTTACAATATTTATTTCAATAAAAAAGAAAACATGACTGCCTTACTTGAATGTATTGCGGTGTGCTTGAAATGGTTATATGTACAGCAGACATCGGTTTCTTGTTCAGCTATTATTTAGTTTTAATATAAATTTGCATATTTCATATTGTCTTAGAATATTATATTATGGTTTCAATACCAATAAAAAAAAATCGATTGGTGAACCGTAATTTTTCTGCTTTTTAGCACATTTCCCATAAATTACGCTATTTACAATGGTATGTCATGACTTCTGAATAATAAAGAAAAAAAGAAAAAAAAAAGGCATATAATGAAATCTATTCTATCAAATGTTGGAGGGCCTTCGTGTTTATATAATATATATACAACATTCATTGTAAACCCTTTAAAAAATTTATTTTTGGTTGAAATCAGATAAGAGGAAAGGAGGTTAAGAGAGATTACAATTTATAATCGTAATATCTTAATTTTTATCTAAATCTGGATGGGGTTAAAATGTGATTTTTGAACGATTTTGCCCAATATAATTCTGTTGAGGAAGAAATTTCCAAATACAAGAATGATGGGTGACCGCTTTCCCCACTCTTCCTTCTTTGTCTGTCTAAAGCCAAGCCTAGTGGTTATTTTACCGGTCAGTTAGGGTACATGATAACATAAATATTAGATAATAACATAAATGTGAATATATCATTAAACCAACGTTTACTCTGGTCTCCCCAATTTTTTAATAATATTTCACAAAAGCCATTAATTTTATTAGTGCAGTAATAAAATAAATTAATTATGTTATGAAACACTTTGGATTGTCGACACACACACAAGCGCGCGCTTTGAAACGGGTTTGGAATGTGGGTGTTGGCTACCTCTGAAGAAGGTTAGTCTCCTCCCATGATGAACCATATGGGCGAGTATGTCAGTTTACGAAACCAATTAATTTTATTAATAACTAAATAGGAGAGCTTCTTATTTAGCTAGTATTTTTATTCACTGTATCATTTTTTTTAAATATATAATGTATCAAATTTTATCCATCTGTTTTTGGAATAGACAAATAATTATTAATACAATATATGCAAAGGAATAGTATAAAAAATCTAACTGTCTCAGCCAGGACTCGAACTGGCGTATGGGAATTTAATGAGTTATCTGGCGAGTCTCGGTGGTGTAATCAGCTAGCACGCCAGCCCGGATAGCAGGAGATCCAGGTTCGAGTCCTGGCTGAGACAGATTTTTTAATCTATTCCCTTGCATTTATTAAATAAAATTAATGTGGGATTAAATACCACAACAAATATAATATTTATAACAATTATTAATGGTCCATACAGCTTATTAAGCCTGGTCTATAACGTACTATGTTTCCGTTAAGTTGCCTAATAATGAAATATATGAACTTAAATAATAAAGTGAAAAATTTCTTAGAGACTAGAGGGGACTCTTCATGTACAAATAAAAATATTCATCAACAAATGCTGAAGAATTGCTTAGTTTTTGCAGCTCCTGCGTGACAGACTTTTTTATTCAAAAGTTTTTATTTATTTTTTTTTTGTGAACTTAATATCCTGTAATATTTAGTTTTATTTATACCTTCATTTTAGGTTACAATAAACTATTATTTTACTGTCTTAATTTATTGAAATATTCATAATATACATTTTTACATGGAGTTAAATTATAAAATAATTGCGAGTGTAGTCACAATATTGAAGTATATAGTTAGCATGATGTAATATGCCTATTTACAAGTATTACATAATTAACCATTATAATTTACAATGGACTGAGGTATCGTCCTACATCATTGTCATTGAATTGCCTCTGAACAGCTAAGAATGACTTTCGTTCCTTAACTAGTTCGACATGTGAATATTTTAACTTTCAAAATAACAGGTATTTGTATTTGATTTTTAAGAAACGACATAACTCTAATTGTTTCTTGCCTTTAAAAAAAATATTAATTTTTTTTTTTTTTTTAATGTGTACAAGGAAGTGTTGCAGCTTTTAGAGCAAGCAAGTAGAAGTAGGCGATGAACGCAGTGACTTAACATGTCTACATGTGCGAGAACCGTTACCAACACAAAGCCCCACTCTCGCCAACCCTTGAATATTTATCAGCTGTTCTCGCCGTGCCAATTACAGCTGTTTGTAGCTAAATTAGGGGCGGGAACAATGGTACCTGAAGAGACGAGGCTGCTTAGAGAGAAACATTAGGAATTTACATGTAATTCACCAGGAAGCCGATATCGCCTAGCAATCAAAACTTATGACGTACGAGTTTAAACTATTCAATATTCCGATAATTCAGCTTAAACGGTCAAATAATTTCTTAGATACTCAAAAACATCCATCCTTTTCATTATGGACTGCTAAGGAGGATTAGGTACTGCTAAGGAGGAGGATTAGGTACTGCTAAGGAGGATTGCTAAGGGACTACTAAGGAGGAGGATTATGCTAACGGACTGCTAAGGAGGATTAGACTTTATGTCTTTCAACCTGCTAGACTCTCACACGCACATGTATTCCGATAATTCAGCTTAAACGGTCAAATAATTTCTTAGATACTCAAAAACATCCACCCTTTTCATTATGAACTGCTAAGGAGGATTAGGGACTGCTAAGGACTGCTAAGGAGGAGGATTAGGTACTGCTAAGGAGGATTGCTAAGGGACTACTAAGGAGTGCTAAGGGACTGCTAAGGAGGATTAGACTTTATGTCATACGCACATGTATGAGTTTCAGTGAACATCATTTTTCTTGTCAAAGTTTTAGTATTGGAGAAAATATTGAAAAATGTTTAAAATCTTTCATGAGAATAACTTTGCTAAATACATTCCCCCGAAATTCCCTCAGAGTTAGAGAGAAAGTCAATCTAATAGAATTCCATCTTGGTCCTTCCCAAATACAATTTTTTTTTTTTTTTTCTACCAATTTCATAATTGTTGGACATAAACGGGATTTATTGACTTTTTGGTCGTACAAACTAGATGTTAAATAAGTGTAAGTTCTATAGGGGAGAGCAGCAATTTAAATGAACAGAAATGTTAGTTTATTAGAAAATTAATTTTACAGCTATCAAGATAATTAAGAATTTATTCGTAACATTAATTCTAACTAAAATATTAAGTTTATAATGTTTTTAAAACATAGATGAATGAATATTTAAAACTTTTATTCAATGGGAAGTTGATTGACCATTGGTATAAAGGAGGAGATAGTCGGAGTTCGGTCAAAGGTTTATTATTAAATAAAAACAATGGTGAACCAAATTAGTTTTGCCAACGTATCGGCCCCAATTCCAGGCCTTCTTCAGGCCTAAAAATGATTTAGTACCCCAGCAACCATGGGTTAGAACGCGCAATTCGTGATTCTCTCTCTTCATTATCCCCGTAGCCCTGAAGAAGGCTTGAAATTCAGGCCGAAACTTTGTCAAAAAAATAAAACCATTTTGGTTCACCATTGTTTTTATTTAATAATAAATCCTTTACCGAACTCCGACTATCTCCTCCTCCTCAAAACTTTTATGTTTTAAAAATTCCATTTCTTATTTTCGGCTTTGATGAATAATAAAGTGAATTATTTAATAAAATAAATGCAAGGGAATAGAATAAAAAAAATCTTACTGTCTCAGCTGGGACTGGAACACGGATCTCCTGCTTGCCAGCCCGGCATTCTATTCCCTTGAATTTATTGTATATAATTAATGTAGGATTAAATACCACAACAAATACGAAATTTATAAAATAAATAATTTATTATTTATTTTAAAGTAACGCAGTTAGTCCACTAAAATCTTTGTTACCTGGTTTCGGGACTCAAGTCAAGCGCGTTTGTAAGTTAGTCAATTTTTGCTGTTGTTGTCTATAACAAATCGTATGAGATTTTATAAGCCTATAATGCAACTAACTTACAATCTTGTATAATAATTAATTCAATCACAAACACCAAAAAACACCTATTTTTCCATTAAAAGTCTGGTGCCTCTTAGTAATAAATGAGCACTTTGGGGTTCAAGTAAACCCACAATCCTAATAGTTCAATTCCACAATGTATTCAAATAACATATTGTGTTTTATCGCATTCATTTAATTTTTATAAAATGTTTAGATTTATTTTACAAAGCTCAATATCAAGATCTGCAGTGAAAATAACTATCAATGATCATATGTATCAATGATATATTTTCAGGCGTATCCAACAAATATTTAGGAAATAAAAACTAGCTGAATTACGATTTCACAGTACTATCTTTATTGAAACCTAGCCCTGAGATAACCTTTCATGTTAATTACTGCAGTATAAAACTCTCATAGATGGCGGTACTCTTTCCACATCTTTGATTTATTGATAAAGCAGAGGAAAGGGGACACTATCTTTTTATTGACGAGATAAGCGAAATAATAATTAGTCTATCTTGACCTTCTAGGAGCTAGTTACTTTCTATCACTGTACATTAATCATTTCCCTGAGAGTGATAAGCTATCATTCCCTGCTTCCTATATTTCCACAATTTTCCTGTCTTGCATTCGTCCAATGCCTTTGAAAGGAGACAGGTTTCAACGGAGTATATTCTTTGTAATCCAGGAACGAAGTTTCCACCCCTCCAAAAGTGAAGAATACCATACTTACACTCTGTTTTTTAGTACTTGTGTGTTTTCGAGGTATTCTTCGTATATAGGTTTGTTTAATCTACATTTATGTGTGTATATACATATAGAGATTTTATATATCTATGTATGTATATATATATAGAAAATTAGGCACTCGCGGCTGCGATATGCATGTAACAGGTCGGATAGAGAGTGCAGTGAACTCACAAAAATAAAGAAATCAATAAGAGTAAAATTTTTGGGGATTTCTTACCCTTCGTTTGTGAGGAGTGTTTCTTCACTCCTCATTGAAGAAGGGCAAGAAATCCCTGTAAATTTTACTCTTATTGATTTCTTTATTTTTGTGAGAGCACTGTACTCTCTATCCCACCTGTTCTGGATAACTCCATGTTGGTCTTCTATCAAGTTGTTTAACTATTGAATTGAATAGTATTGAGCTATTTTATAAGTTTTGGATCCTTAAAAGATTTTTTAAATTTATTTTTTTTTTAATATATTGTATCCCCAAAAAACAAAATTCTAGAAGAAGTAGGTTTAGGAGGAGGACAAATTTCACATGAACAAACACTTATAAGAACTAAGTAAAATTGTTCAGAATAATCGGTGACTAACCATCCTGCTAAGTCCCTCGAACTCCACAATTCCTTCCGCAGTACTAGTTTGCTTAATCAAATGTCAGGTTAGCATGTTCAATGTCTAAAAAATCTATAACTCGTTGGGAAGGGTTTGTGTGTGTATTATCTTTACACACGTCATATCTCCTTGCTCTCCAGTACAACATATGGGGAAACAAGTTCACTTTAATTATACAACTGGTATAGATTAAGTATCCTTAGCTTACTAGGTAGAAAAATGTCAATTTATTTTATTTTATTTCCAAAGCCGTTTTGGCGATCGTTCTGATCTTGTAGATATGTGTTTTTCAGCCACTTGATGACTCTCCACCACAGTCTGATCTCTCCATCTTAGTTTGGATATTGGAATAATCAATCTGTTCTTATTGGAATAATATTGCTCTTGAGTTAAATTTATGTTCATTTATTATAAAAGTAATATAACATAAGGTCTTAAGTTGAGTTTACTATTCTCTCCATTCTATTAATGTTGTGGTATCAAAGTAGTAATCATCAAAGGCTGTTAGCTAAATGTTTTTCTTTCACAAGAAACACAAACCTGATTGGTTTTTTTACAGGGGTTGTTATTGTTATCAGATGTAAGTTTACCTTCAAAATGATTTTTTTTTTAATAACGTGCTTAATATTTATCAAAACTGAACACACGTTAGTTTATTGTCAAAACAAAGGATTCATAAGTTAATTAGCGAAATCGATTCCTTAGAGGAGGTTAGTGGGCTTGAACTCTAAATTTGCCTGAAGCCTGATTTAATATTTTTTAATTTTCGGAATAATATTCTTATTTATTTTCCCTAGCAAAAATTTTAACAACAAACTGAAAGAAAAATAAAATTAAGAAAATAAGGGGGTTAATCTGAAACATAAATAAATAGAAAATAAATATTGTGCTCAAGTGACTATGAGTTTTACCTAAACCATACTTAACTTAGCCAATATAAGTGTACAAAACTAGCATTTTTATTAAATTATGTGATTATGGATGAATGTTATCAGAAATTCTGAATTGTTTGATTAGAATATTTTAACAATCCATCGAAATAATCAGAAAGTATTAGTATTTTTTTTTTTTTCTAATCATCGAAGTTTCATTTTTAAGAATGAGGGTTTATCCTTTACTCGGTATATGATTTCAAACTTTTTTTTAAAACACAGGAAAATTCTGTATGCTGCTTTCAAATGACTTTCAAATCCATATTTTAATAACTATCCTATTTGTTTGATCGGAGATGTAGTTTAATTGATATCTAATTTTTTTTTAGTCGTTTAGTATCTGGAACTATGTCCTAAAATAAAAGAACCTCATTGAGTGAATACAATTTAAATTGATCTCCACTTTCTTTTCAGAGAAGGAATAGAGTGGGCATCATAAAATCATATATTCAATAATTAGAGTGCTGAGTACATACAACGTTCAGTGAACCTACTCGACGAGCATATTTACTCGCTGCTTTAAATAAAGGTCTTTTATTAATGTGCATTGTGTATTAATGTATTATTGGGAATTTTTTCAGCCCCACCGCTGACTATTTACTTTTCAATTTCTGGAACAATAAGAGCCTCATCCATTACTTCCTCGGATTTTTTTTTTTTTTTTTCTCACTTAGCGAAAGTTTGGGGAACCAGCTCTCAGGCCTTGGGAACCTTGCATGGTCCCTGTTCGGGAAAGGCTTAGGGAGAGAGTTCTCTGAAGGGGGATTCTGGAGTCCTCTGTGACCACTGCCATCTTCATTTCACCGCCTCTCAGATCTGAGGGGTGAAAGGTGGGACGCCTTCTGAACAGCTGATGTGCATATCAACTTCCCGCTTCAGATCATGCAAGCATATGTCCTAGAGCGATACTACTTGTGCTCGAGTCCAGCTATTCCGTACTACTAATAAATGATTTACCCACTGCTAGGCCTGGCATTAAACCTTCACATTTACCATACTGCATCAGTCTCAAAAGTAACTTTCCCTAATAGGCTGCAACAAAACTGTATTAATATATTTTAATTAAGTTAATATTTTAATANCTAATAAAATTGCCTTTATATTTTCCGATTCTACAATACATGTCTAATAACAAAAATGATAATTACTAAAACACACACATGCAGATAAGTTCATGTATGTGTACACAGTGTTTAAACGCTCTTGCGAACTTTTCATTCTTCAAATAAAACATAAGTAAACAACTTAGATAAAGAACATAAGAAAAACGTAACATTAAACTATAAAAATGAAGACAGCTTAAGATGCACGGATATTCCTTCAACAGATAAAAAGGGTTTCATATATATACATAATTTTGAACATATTTTTAGCCTCTCCAACGTTAGATCGGTGAATATCTGCCTAAATTATTAAAAAATCACGTTTACTATTTAAGAATTAGTAGATAAAACATAGGAAACGAAAAAACACACACAAAAAAATTAACAGTTAAAATAGCTATTCCGAATCTACAGGTTTTTTAAAAAAAGGTAAAATGGACTATTTTGACATGTCTGAAAAAAACATATATGCTCTCTTCGTAACGACATTCTATTCCCTTGCATTTATTGTTTATGGATACTAAGGAAAGTCACCGTATTTTTAAACTTGAGTTGATAAGTTACTGTTTGACCTCTACTTACCATATTCCCTTTGAAAAAAAAAATAGGGAAAAATTAACAGGTTATTTGACACTATTTACATTGAAATCATTGACCTACAGATTGTGTAGGGAATAAATAATAAATGGTTGTAAGTGCTTGTGTTACAATTATTCATGAGGGTACGTGGATATCGACACTAGACTTCGTAATTGAGTTTTGAGTCTTTTACTACATTTGCGGATAAGAGAGTTTGAAATATTTAAAATATATTACTTAACATTTTAATCTGTAGATGTTAATAGATTGTTAAGTACTTTACTTGACCATTCATTATTTCTTGACATTGTTATTAATTTTTAGTATAAATCTATCAATGACTTATAATATGGTAAAAAGTTTAGTCATTAATTCATTTAAAGAATTATGAATCCTTACTTTAATGTAGCCGGGTATAAAACAATTCTTTTATTCTATATTTCCATTAAATCTAACTGATAAAATTGGTCTAAAAGTAATTTATTAACTCAAATTTTAACCAGCAAAGAACCTTTGTAATTCAGAGTGAAATATGTTCTGGTCAAATATGAATGAATAGTTCACAGCTTCAAGAACACAGATGACTGCGTTTCAACATCAACACTTTCCCTCATTGAGTAATTGGTGAACTTGCCGAGGAGGGAATGTACCGAGGCCCTTTCTCCTGCATGGGAGCCGTTGTGGACGGGCTTCGTCTGCCGCCTCTCGGCTGCCACCTCGCTACTCTCCTTGGTGTGACGTACGAGGGCGGGTCAATAAGTGCGTGACTTTTTAAATGAAACAAAGGTTTTTTGATAAAAAGTAATTTTATTTTTCAACATAGTCTCCTTTGAGCTCTATACACTTCGTCCAACGTTTCTCCAATTTTGTTATCCCTTCCAAAAAAATAAGATTTCTCGAGCTCCTCAAAATATGTATTTGTTTGTGAGATGATTTCATCGTTGGAATAAAATCTCTTTCCGCCAAGCCATTTCTTAAGGTTCGGAAACAAGAAAAAGAGTCACTCGGGTCTAAATCCGGAGAATACGGCGGATGAGGGAGCAATTCATAGCGTAATTCTTGAAATTTTGCCATGGAAACAACACACGTATGGACTCTTGCATTGTCTTGATGGAAAAGAACTTTTTTCTTGGCCAAATGCGGTCGTTATTTCTTTAAACCCTCATTAAATCGGTCCAATAAGTTGGTATAATATTCGCCATTGATTGTTCTTGCCTTCTGAAGGTAATCTATGTGGATTACACCGCGTGCATCCCAGAAAACAGTAGCCATGACTTTATTGGCTGACAAACCCACTTTGGCCTTCTTCGGCGCTGATTCACCCGGCAAAACCCACTGTTTTGACTGCTGCTTGGTCTCTGGCGTGTTGTGGTGTATCCATGTTTCGTCCACTGTTACAAATCGGCACAAAAACTCGTTCTTGTTGCGGTTGAACAACGCCAAACATCCGATCGAAGTTGTCACACGATTGCGTTTATGGTCGATTGTTAGCAAACGCGGCACCCCACCCATCTTGCGGATAGCTCGAGAAATCTTATTTTTTGGAAGGGATAAATAAATTGGAGAAACGTTGGACGAAGTGTATAGAGCTCAAAGGAGACTTTGTTGAAAAATGAAATTACTTTTTATCAAAAAACCTTTTTTCATTTAAAAAGTCACGCACTTATTGACCCGCCTTCGTACCTCTGCCCGCTCGCGACCCTACCTCTGCTTTTGTCGTTCATGTTTGAGCATCAACTACAGGCTGCCTCTGACTTCAGAGGAGATCTCTCAACCTGCACACAGGCAAACAGCTCATATGTAGTTGACCTTCCTCTACCTTCGTCACCACTACCCAAGTATGACGTCATAAGTATTCATATCCTAACTTTCTTTTAAATTAGATACCTAGTAGAAATCATTCGTGGTGTCTCTCAACTATAGGAATTTACTCTTGACCAATAATTCATTGTTTATATTTACTGTCGCTGAGGGATTTTTAATGACCTAGTTGCTACTCCGATAGTGAAAGAATTGTTTGGCCAAGTACTAGTTGGTAAATTGAAGCTTAAACATTGGCAATTTTTTCCGTGAATACTTTTCTGCTTCAAACGCCTCTAGCTCTGTAAGTATTGGCGTCTCTACTGGCTAACACACCATCATCTCAAGTCTTTTCAAATATATCCAAACTGATTATTATGAAGAAAAACCATCTTCCCTCTGTTCTAATTCTAAGCCTAACAAGTAGCTTCTATTGAGGCTTCACTGTGATCGTGAAATACACTTGAAATGATTCCTTGAAGTCTAGCAGTTCCCCGTCGAATGTGCCACCAACAAGCACATCATCACTTAGAGAATGATGATGATCAATACTTTTCTTCTTTTTTTTTTTTTGTTACATAGATGCACGGATATTCCTTCAACAGATAAAAAGGGTTTCAGAAAACTCAGCCTCACTATTCATCCTTTGCAAGTTATTGTTGGCATAAATCAAAATCTTTAAGATAAACAATTAATGAGAGGGAATAGAATAAAAAATCTATCTGTCCCAGCCAGGAATCGAACCTGGATCTCCTGCTATCCGGGTCGGTGCATTCACCAGTTATGCTACCAGGACGTGGTAAAATTTAAAAATAGCACAACCAAATAAAATATTTATAAAGAAAAAAATAAATAAAGTAAATGACGAGAGTCGACAAATAGCTTGACAATGTCAGCTCCTTCGAGTACAAGACGAAGTTCTCGCCTTTCTCGTGGGTTAGGCTCACGCTAGTGTAGAGGGAATTGAATGAGATAACTAGCGCGTCCTGGTAGCATAACTGGTAAATGCACCGGCCCGGATAGCAGGAGATCCAGGTTCGATTC
>KZ808245.1:134244-189685 GCA_000696205.2 Oncopeltus fasciatus
GAGTTAGTTGTGTCACTAGTGTGTGTGTAGTGTATATTATATATATATATAAATAAATTTTTATATATGTATAAAAAATATATTGGAAAAATTAGGTTTTAGATATGTACATCATATATATATTTATATCTAAAACCTAATTTGGCCAATTTATTTTTTATACATATATAAAAATTGATAATGATAAAAATCCCTTTAAAATGAAATAAAATAGATAAATTTATTGAAAATAAAGACAAAGAATAATGAATAATTACTACAGTGAATTATTATCAATTGGCCATTTAGATAAGGTGTTTGGTGGCTTACAGCATGAAGGATGACAAAAGAACTTTCATATTGGACTCTATTGTTTTCTAAGCCCACTCTTATTAATTTGTTGGACAAGTTAAAAAAAAGTTTGGCTTTATAGTTATTATAATTTAATTTAATGACTAAGAATTTAATAACTTATTTAGAAATAGCATTCAGTCAGAGGTTTTCAATTTTTAATATATTAGTGTACCCTATATTACAGAGATGATGTTTTTTTTATCTTGAGAATTTTCAATATTTTCTGTTTCTAGCTAGGAACAGTCTACCTCGTGGAAAGTGGCCATCTTTCAAGAAGAAGCCAAGAGAGGCAACTTCAACGTTTTATCTTAATGAGGAAAAAACTACCAAAAGCCCAGCTCCAAGGCCACCATCTTCAATGGTGGATCCAAGACGGCTCAGTCTTTCTATTCGGCCAACTTCTCCACCTCCACCTCCACCCATTCATTTAAATGGTTTATAATATTTTAACACAATATTAGTTTTATGTATTTGCTTTTGGACCCTGACATAAAACTATTTATTTTTATTGTTTGTGTTCCATAGATATTTGAAAAATAAGTATAACAAAAAATCAGATTCTTCCAAATAATTTATTTAGTTTAATAAATAATTTGATTTAAAAATTAAATAATTTTATAAGAAATCTCTTGAAACTTTTGACTAATATCTATTTTCAAGAGCTTTAAAAAATAACTCTTAAAAGTAACTCTTAGTGTTTATTTAAAGTAATTACAAAAAAAAAGCAATATGTTTGTTTCATTATATATTCCTTTCTATTCATGTTGGATTATAAACTGTGTTATGATTACACCAATCCATTCTTGGATACACACCTCTCCTTTGCAGAGGCAAAGTGCTTGAAGCCCATCTTGGGAAGTTTAGAAATAAGTAAGGCTCTGGGTATTAGAAAATAATGTTTTATAAATCTTAGTATATAAAAGTTTGTCGTAGAGTTGTAGATAACCTTAAATATAGTTATTTCTTATGATTTAGTGATAATTTCTTTGAAAAATATATAAAAGTTCATTCTTAGACCTATTATCAATTAAGGAATATTCAATATGAATTTTTTTTTCTATTTTCCATTTTAAATTCAATGTTACATACAAAAGCTATCAATCTTCACATTCAATGGGAGTATGAACCTGTAGACGAGTTCATTAATGATATGTACCTGCTTAATTATAATTACAACTACAGATATCTTCAAGACAAACTGATCCAAGATCAATGTACTATGAATTGCTAAAAAATGAAGCAAAAATCTTCAAATTAATGAAAATCTAATTAGAAAGGAATATAAATAAATAAGCAAACTGTAAATTTAAAAAAATAAATTTGTTTTCCTACAAAACAAAACTTTGCAGAAGTTTTTCCAACATTACAGTAAAATTAAGCAATCTATATTTAATAAGCTTCTTTAGATGGTTTTAAGTTGGGGTTCAATCAAGGTAGATCCAAGAAAAAAAATACAAATTTATAAAAAGTGTGTTTTTTTTTTTAAGATTATCTGTCAACGTTTCGGCTTACATTGTAAGCCATCTTCAGGACTGCTTATCATGAAGACGAGAGAGTCATGGAAATGTGAACTTAGGGACAGAAAGTTCTTTCTTGTCTCCATGATAGACAGCCTAAAATCATGTACTAGCTTTTGCGGATGAAATATTTTTAATTAACATAACTAAATTCGATCAACATTTACAGACACTTATACATACTGTAGTAGACACAATAAATTCCTGGGCAAATAATCACAAACTAACTTTCAACGCACGAAAATCTCATTACATGATGAACTAACTGTCATCATACAAAATACACCTCTACAAAAATTATACTCAATGAAATATTTAGTAATAACAATTGACTCAAAATTAAATTGTCACTCTACAAAATAAACTAATTAAAACTATAAACACCCAAAACATTTATTACACGAAAAGGCCTTAATACATTTTTAATCAATATGGAAAAATAAATACAAATCAAGACATTTATACACATTTGTACCTGTCATACAAACATATGGTACTATAAGAAACGAAAAACATGGACAGGCATCTACCTGACTCAAGTTTTACAGGACACGGTACAGTCCACAGTCATTTTTACAGATTTAAAATTAAAGATTCTCCTTCATGACTTGCCACTCGAACAGACATACCAACATTTGATTCACGACTGTATCATGCTTTATAAAGAGAGGATTATCAGGAATTCGGTCTTGGTAGTTGAAGAATTAAAAACTTTTTTTGGTTTCAAATTAGTTTATAATTTTTCAACAGCCATGACCGAATTCCTCATAATCCTCTCTTCATATAAGTATTAAATTTATGTAAAATAGTTTGGAGGATCAGATTGGAAGCAGGGTAATTGGGAGTTGCCGCAAGGAGAGGGGGATGTCAATAAGCGGCAGATCTGGCCAGAGAGGATCACAAGCATGGGCCAAGCAATCAGTCCTAAAGGGCCAGCCAAGGTGTAGGGAGTAACTTTGGAATCTCACTTCCTCTCTTATCTCTCGGCCCTCAGTTCAGACTTTGTATCTCCTTGTGCCACTCTTCAGAGAAGCCTCAATAGGGAAGGTCTCCGACGTTTCAGGCGAGCTCCTCATTGGCTCATTGGCCGCATACCACCCTCCTCCCCTTCCAACTGAGCACCCCACCTCAATGTACTACTCGCAAAGGTGGTAACTACCCGCCTCAGGGATGAAGATCGAATGCGGCAATACCAACCCACAGCAGTGCTTTCTTTCTTCCTCCTATATGACACACTTGTTTATCAATTCAACTTAATATATAAATAAATGCATGTAGAATACAATATATAACTCTTTTAAAAATTAAAAATTTTCATTACTCAAAGGATATATGACATCGATTAAGGCTGTAAAATCAACCCTCTTACTCTTCTAAGTTCCTAATTTCTAGTACATCTAGTTTCACCAAGAAAAAGTGAAATAAATTATAAGCATAATATTCAAAAAGACTAGCTTTATTCCAGAAACTCCAAAATGTTTAAAAGTTGAACTATAATAAATAAGAGAAAAACACCAAACCAGAGAATATGTGCATTTTTAGAATTTATAATTTGATAGGCCATGGGAGCCATTCGGTTCAAGCAATCCTGGCCCTGCGGGTTTACAACCTGCTCTGGGCAAGCATTTATCAATAAATAAAATCAATCNTCGTGCGTGTTCGTCAAATCTCGTTTTTAGTTTTCGTCCTGTTTGTCCTATGTATGTCTGGTTGCATGTGCACGTTAGTTTGTATACTCCGCTGGAGTTGAATGTTTCAGTCTTTATATTGTTCGTGTGTAGGTTGCGTTTTAGTGTATTGTCTGTTTTTAATGCTGTGAGTATACCTTCTTTTCTAAATAGGTTTGTAAGTTTCAGTGCCTGTGTATGTTATTGTGTATCTATGATTTGCCTGTTCTTCTTGTTGTCTGTTTGTGTGTGTTTTGTTGTTGTATTTCGTAAGTAGTTTGTCTTTAGTGGTTTGTTTGTACCCGTTGTTGTGCGCAATTGTGTATTTGACGAACACGCACGATCATACAAACGACATAAACGGGACTCCAACTACGCAAACCACCTACAAGACAACGGACACGACCTCACCGACATAAAAACAACCATGACATTGCTACATAAACAACAGAAGGGACGGAAGATGGACATCTTAGAAAACATGGAAATCTACAAAACAAGGACCGCTGACAATAACATTATTTACGAACAACTCAACACACAATCTGACACAATATTTAGACCACTACTATTACTTACCTATTATGGTTTGCAGAAACCAATGAAGACGGAGAATAGAAGGTATGAGAGTTCTATATTCATTGGTGGTAGAAATAACCCCTTAAATATACATGTGTTAGCCTTGTATGACCAATTCAAAGGTGGGCCAATAACCTCTTCTCATCTACTTTGGCGCAAGAATGCAGGTCCAACTTTACCCAATTCAACCCAGTCTAAGGACACTCCACTCAAAATCTCCTCCATCGCTTGATATCCTCTCCCTTGAGGAGCACAGCCAGTTTCTAATAAGTAAGGGGAACCAATCAGTCAGCTCAAGTCTCATTAGTTGCTCTGTCAGCCCCTACATTATCTAATGTACCTGAATGACCTGGTCCGGTGCCCACACAAATGTGACACTTTTACCCAGCTGTTTTGTGCTTTTAAGATAACTGAGTATCATAAGGATAATGGATATTTTTTAACCCCTTAAGTGAACTTTGTAAGTCAGAGCAGATTGTTGCAGAAAAGATGTAGTATAGAGCCCTTCCATTAGCATAAAGCTCTGCTGCACAAATACTGTATGGATGGTAGTTTCCACTGGACTGGCTCTTTCTCTTTCTCCATCACAAAAGGCATAGGTATATGAAGTTTCTTGGAGTCGTCTGTATAAACTACAGAATCATAGGGAACACTGCTAGGCATACTTAGAAGAAAGGTTGGCGCTTCTAGATATATAGCCTTATAAGCAGAAGGCTCATATAGCTCAAAAACCTACTCATAATGATTTTTGGTTGGGGCAAGGACCATAGAGACCCACAAATCAACTAGAGTAGTCCACTACTTTTCTTGTTAAAAAGTCTACTGGTTACGGAGTTCATCCTTAGATCAAAAGGCAAGGTCGCAGCAGGTGAATGTTATATGTTTTCTCATACCTTCTATTCTCCGTCTTCATTGGTTTCTGTAAACCATCTCCCGTTGGCGAGCGCTTTCGGACATTGTCCATCTTCTGGCCGAATACTTCACTGTCACGGTCTGTATTCAAGAGTTGACGGAGAATAGAAGGTATGAGAGTTCTATATTCATTGGTGGTAGAAATAATAATAACCCTTTAGGTTATATGTTTTCATTAGATGGTTTTTGTTGGAGTTCGGTCAAGGTAGATCCAAAAAAAATACAAATTTAAAAAAAGAGTATTCTTTTAAAAGATTATCTGCCAACATTTCGGCTTACATTGTAAGCCATCTTCAGGGCTGTAAAAATACAATGTTATGAGAATACAATAATAATTGACAATATTATAATACAGAATTACCATAATGTAATGTGATATCAAAAGTATGAAGTAGAAAGCTATGTAAGAGAATTTAAAAAACATGCATACAACAACTTATTAAAAAAATATTGAATTGTGTAATTGAAAGTACACCGGCCCGGATAGCAGGAGATCCAGGTTCGATTCCTGGCTGGGACAGATAGTTTTTTATATTCTATTCCCTCTCATTAATTGTTTGAAATTTACGTGGGATAAAATACCACAACCAAATTAAATATTTATGCAAGAAGCAATGTGTAATACTAAACGAATATTAATTCTCAGGGGCAGGTATTTTATTTTTGTGAATAGTTTAATTATAGAAAATACTGTCTAAACTTGATACTTTTTTGGGAAAACAAGGGGGATATAGTATAAAGTGTCTTTTTTTAAATTAATATTTGCCTAAATTTAGAATGATGTACTAAAACTCAGGGATGGGGCATGATTCGCCCCAATAGCAATCACTAATTTCTGTATAAGTGGAAGTTTACTGTTTCTCCTAACTTTGAGAAGTGAGAAAGTTGTTTGCCCTATATATATATATATATAGTTATATATATATATTGGAAGAGGTTTTTGATCTGAACAAAAATTATTCTAAATTAGATTTATCATAAAACATTGGAAGTTATATGAAAAAATCCTTCTGAAACAGTTGCAAACATTTGTATTTTCTAATGCTGTTACCAATTACTTATTATTAGATAAATGTGTTATTAAATACTTAATAATTTATGCTTTTAGGGTCCAGTCAAAGTTCTGATATAGACTTAAGATTTGCAGACGAACCACTTTATCAATTTTACACTGAAAGAGTTACTAAGGTAATTTAATTTTTTTTTTTCTTGAAGATTGTTTGAGTAAATTCTTTATGTCTAAGTGATCATGAAAAAAAACCAGTATTCTCAGTTCCAAAATGTTTTGTCACTATGACATTTGAGACTCACAAACACTCAGTATGCATCTTCTGTTACTTTTAGATTTCAATTTATTATTAATTTTGAGTGAATGGGGAAAACAACCATCATAATTTTAAAGCAACCACTGTGATTTTTATTTTCTTTCAAGATATTACTGATGAGTTTAAAATTTTTTTCCCTCAATTCGAAGCAATTAGTTGTGTGATATTTTCTTGGTATATGTGTGTGCATAAGCTTTCCTATGCATGTGCTAGTGCAAGCATACGAGCCTGCAAGTTTATAGATGAGCACATCTACAAGTTCGTGCATGTTCATTTAGGTAAGCAAGTACCCATACATAGAGAGCTTGTGTATCTGTGTGATTAAACTACTTCTTTATTTGATTTTTAGGCAAATAAGCTATTTTATAAGTAAGTTTCAGAATTATTTTTACCAGAAGTTACTGAATATATAAATAAATAATAATATTGCATGTTAATTTTTTTTATTATTATTATTGAGCTGTTATAAATTATATTTTTAGAGAACTGTTAATTACCTGTAAGAAGCTAACTGAACATATATCTTCTCATATAGGAATTTTATAACACTGGGATAAATGTAAATATTCTAATAAAATAATTTAAATCCATGAATATAATGGCTTTAATTTCACATTGAAATCATTTCATTATTTTATTGTGAAATTATTCCATTTTGTTGCTTTTTAAATTTTTTTTTTAAATTACTACTTCAGCTTACTTAAAAGTGTTTTAAATATTTGTTAACTTTAATTTATTAATTGTAACCAATCAAATAAAATATAATTTCAGTCTATGCTAAATTTTATTTATTTAGTTCAGTTAATATGTTTAAACTTTCAGAAATATTTCTCTAGATGAATATTAATGACTAAATGAATAATAACTAAATTTAAAAAATTATTATAACACCAGCAAAAAATTAACTATAAATAATCACTTAAAAAAAATACCTTGTGTATTTAGTCTAAAAATAACATTCTGCTTGGTGCCAAACTAGCTGTCTAACTGATCCACTGTGTAGAAGCTTTGTTTCAAATTTTTTAGCAAGCATTTATATATCATTAAAAACCATTTAAATTCCCTAACAGAATTAATGTGTCTGTGGAACATTTTTTATAAATTTATTTTTCAACATTATGTTGCAAAGGTTGTTTGATGAGATGGTTAAATCAACAGTAGAAATAAATTCAGTCTTATGTTGCCAGCAAGAACTCTCAGAGGAACTTTCTGAAACTGGCTATGAGGAAATTGGAGAGAATCGTTCAACCCAAGTTAGGCCCTCTGCTTTGGATCTTGTCAGCCAAGAAATGCAGCGGACTCTATGGTGCCAAGTACCTCAGGTTATTGCATCTGGTATCTTAGGTATGTCTAAAGCAAATAGCTTTGTAAAATTCAAAACATTATAATAATTTATAATTATAAATCACAAACTACTGTATTTAAGATAAAGTAAGTTAAAAAAAAAAAATGAGTTCTTGAATTTACCAGAATCAGTAACTATAATAGTTACTGATTCTGCAGAAACCTCATATAAAATATTGTAAGATCTTAATGTAAAATATATTATTATGAGTTAATTTTTTATCATCATTCAAATATTACATATTGCTTTAATATTATAATCTGAATCTAAATATACTTAACTGAATCTAAAAGATGTATCTCAAATAGTATGTCATTTAAAAAATTAATAAATTGCAACAGTTTAAAAATTAGCTCAACTGGGCCTAATTTTGTTTATCAATCTAATGTTACACTAGTTATAAAAATATGTATCAACCATTATTTTATACAGTGTTTCTATTTACAATAAAATACAATTAATTCTTAAAACTTATTAAAGACAAATATCATTATTAATAAGCACAATTTCTAATTTTTTTTTTTTTTTTATTGGTGAGCCAAATAAAATTTTGTTTAAAATTATTGCTGTCTCTTTTATTTAATTAATGTTTGAACTAATAGAAAAATGCATTTGAAATAAAACTGATTCTGTGATCTTTTGTAAACCTATTATCAAACTTCTCTCAAAGAAATTAGCAACTCATATGTGATAGTATAATTTTTGAAAAAACTTAACCCTTCTATTCTCTTATTCTGCATTCTAGAACCTCAGTTTATTTTATGCCTGAGTGGCAGACTTTTATTAGAAAGCTATAGATATTTGAAAATATAAGATTATATTAAACAATTAATGAGAGGGAATAGAATAAAAAAATATTTTATTTGGTTGTGGTATTTTATCCCATGTAAATTTTAAACAATTAAATTCTTAAATCATCCAGATACTTAGAAGGTCACCCTGAATTCTTGTTTTTGGATGTATCCACTGGCTACAGAGCTTTTCTGGTTGGAAAGGTGTATCGGCCTCCAAAGAGGGCTCATTTCACAGAGGTGGAGACTACAATATCGAAGTTCCTGTCTACATATTCTGACATTATTGTATCAGGTGACTTGAATATGGATCCCTATGTAGATAATTTCAACTCTGCGCAGCTTAGAGCTACTTTGATATCTCTTGGTCTTCGGCTGCTTCCTCTAAATAGCACGTACCACACATATACTTCTATGGTGAACACTGAGAGGTGGATTGACTTTATAGTAGTATTTAATGTATCCAAGGTCCTTGGGCATAGTCAAATTGAGGTCCCAGGAATATCTACTCATGACCTAGTTTTCGTCTTCTACAAGCGGGGTGTAGTTCATTTCAGGGATGTCCAGGGACTTTATTTTTTTAGAAATCTAAAAAATATTGATGAGGGAGCATTCAGAGGAGATGTGGAAAGTATGGACTGGAGTAGTCTTATTAATTCTAAGGATGTGAATTTTATGGTGGAGGAGTTTAATACGATTTTTTCTTTTGGCAGTATTGTAAAAATGGTTGTGCCGAGGATTTTAAAAGATACAAGTACTTTAGAAATAAAGTAAAAACGGTGATACCCAATTCTAAAAAGACATACCTTGCAGAATCTTTAATGTCATGTCCCAGCTCACGAGTTTGGCAGGAGCTTAAGGCACATGGGATCTACAGTTCTCAGGAGGAGAGAGACGTGCTGTGAAACTTGGAAAATCTTAATAATTTCTTTGTTTCTCCTCCAGTGACAATATCCCATTTACCCCCGACATTTGAAACAAATGAAGGGGTGGATGATATTGTCTGGGAGGAAGTAATGGTGGATGATGTAACTTGGAGTTTAAGTTGTATTTAAAGAGGGGCTGCAGGTGATGATTCTTTTTCAAAGAGGATGATTGAGATGGTTGGAGTAAATGAAGTGCTTGCCCATATAATTAATGCCTCGCTTGAGCAAGGGGTTTTTCCTGACCTGTGGAAGCGTGCAATTGTAAGGCCTATTCAGAAGATTTTAGGCCCGTAGCACTCATGCCAGTGTGCTCGAAGATAATGGAGAGATTAGTAGCAAGGCAGTTAAGGCAGTTCCTAGAGGAAAACGAGATACTAACTCAATGTCAATCAGGATTTCGCCAGTGGGAGTACCTGGAGTGGTCTGCATATTGTTACGATGGATATAGGAAAGCTATCGATGATAGGAAGGTGACCTTTTGAGTGTCCTTGGATTTCTCGAGGGCTTTTGACTTTGTCAGTCATCAGCTATTGCTCAGGAAGCTCTGGGGGCTGTTGGTGTTGGAGAGGATGTATTGTTGTGGATATGTTCTTACCTTGTTGACAGGAGGCAGAGAGTAAGGGCAGGTGGACCTCTTCCTGGATGAGGTGCCGATCGGGGGTGCCTCAGGCTTCTGTACTGGGACCACTATTGTTTTTGGTCTACATCAATGATATAGTTAGGAGTGTAAAGTATTGTAAAATTCACTTGTTTGCGGACGACATGATGATATGGTACAGTGGATATCCAGATAGTGTTACGATTTGGTTTCAGAGAGTTAATGAGGGCCTCACAAGATTAGGTTTGTAGTCTTTGAGTAATCAGCTGTTCCTTATCCCGAGCAAGTCACAGTGGCTATTGGTTGGTACTTCGAAGATGCTAGCTAAATGTGATTTAGAGCTCATACCTGGACTGATCATTGGCAGTCAAGCAGTTCCTAAAAGTAAACAAATGAAAGTACTAGGAGTGATTTTCAACAGCACTCTGACTTGGAAAGATAAGGCAATGGCTGTAGCAAATAGAGTTTGGATCTCTCTGCATCCATTGATGACATGGAAGAATTTATTGTCAGAAGAGGTAAAGGCGTGGTTGGTGTCCTCCTTGATTCTCCCTTTAGTCAGGTATTGCGATTCGGTCTACATAGACATTAACAGCACGGAGGACATCCAGATCCAGAGGGCAGTAAATGCGGCCATTAGATTTATTCTTGCGATGGGATGAACATATTACTCCAGAACGTTTGGGGCTAGGATGGCTCACAACAGAGGACTACAGGAAGTTGCAGATTCAACACATTTCATTCATAAAAGATTTTAAGCTAAGCAAAAAAGTTTTAGACACCAGATTTCCGAGAGACCTCTACAACAATTCCTCATGGATTAGGGGAGAAAGACATGCTGGAATGCTCCAGTTACCTACCTGTAGAACGGGCATATTCAGGAGTGCATTCCACGTCGCAGCAACATGGGAGCTAAATGCATTGCCACATGAGGTGAAAGGGTCATCGTTCTTCCGAAAGGCCTGCTTGGAACATTTTCTGGCAACTGACTAGGCAAGCACATAATAGTTTTATTTATTTTTTAGTGATCATTAGGGGATTTGTTAGGGTGGAAATATAATTTTTATAATTATTTAAAATATAGGTATGTAGTCATATAATGATATACCTATAAAATATTCATTTATTGTTCATTTATTTATATTTTATATATATTCTGTATTTAATTTTATTACTTTGAAATTTTTTTTGTTTTGTTTGGAAATGGATTAGGATTAAAAAGTGTAAATTATCCTGTAATAAATCCTGAAATTTTCAGGAAGAAAGGATGTACATCCTACGACAATAAAGAACTAATCTAAGCTAAACTCTGTGTGTGTGTGCGTGCGTGTGTGAGTGTGTGTGTGCGTGCGCGTGTGCTTGTGTTTTTTTCCATTTGAAGGTTATAGATTTAGTCAATGTCTAGACTCTTATCTTAAAGATTCTTGGGCTCTGGAGGATAAGACAATACATTTTGAAAGCACTTCTCTACTTTTATTAAAAATAAAATATAAATTCTGGAGTAAAGTTGAATTTATATTTCAATCCTTGAATTGAAAACCCACCATTTAAACTTTCAAGTGTTGTTCCCTTGAAAGTTTAAGGGTCGCATTGGGTAGAATTTCACAATGATTTCATTTGTCCGAACTTTCAGATATGAAATTATTCAAAGTCTGAAAATAAGCCACTGAATTTACTTAATGTCAGATTAGGTAAAATATTACTTCAATGTTACCAATGAGATTGGTTGGCCGTGGTGTAATATGCTAGAGAACTTAGTCAGGGTTTTGGCCAGGATCAGAAAAATAAAATACTCCAAAATAATTGGGTAATTATAATATTATTGCCAACATTTCCACTTAATTTTTAAGTCATCATCAGGGTGATAGTGATGTCTGGAAAGATCTCTGAGGGTGGAGGGTGGATTATGGTCTCATCTCAGAGTACAGAACTAAACCAAGTTCTGGACTGATCTTGGCCGAAACCCTGATTAATTTCTTCAATGTTACTTCAATATATTTTTAGCAGATATTGATTTGTTAAGACAGTTGTAATGAAGGTGTTTAGTCATGAAAAATGAATGATCTTAGTCAAATTATTTCAATGTGGGTAATACAAATATAATTAAAATTGTTTGGTACATTTGAGAAAATCACAACCCCAAACTGAACCTACCTTATAAGTAATATAAAGTATCATTTATGATCTGATGATTTAAATGAAATCCAATTTTGCATATTTCCTTTTCACTCACACACATTATCTTTGTGAATCATGGAGAGAAGGATTATCTCCAGAAATCATGGCTTGTCCATTTAATACTCAATAACAGCTTGTCCACTATTGCAGGACTCAAACCTGCAGTACCAGGAAAGAATTTTCCTTTATTTTGAGCCAATACTTCTTCCCAAATAATTAATTCTAAGCCAATTCTAAAAATTAATACATAACTTCATTTTTTTTTAAATTAACATAATTTCATAAATATATAATGAATAACTCTTCTTATTGTAGACACATTATCACCTGAGAGGAAAAGACTCCAAGAAGCAAAATTTGAAGTAGTAACATCTGAAGCTTCATACTACAAATCTCTTACTGTTCTTGAAAAGCATTTTGCTGCTAGTCATCTACTCAAGGACGAAAATATTCTTCCAAAAGTCCACTATAAAACACTTTTTGGAAATGTTTCTGCAGGTATTAATTAAAATAATTTTTTCATTTAAAAAACTATCATACTAATAATAACCTTCCTTAACTTTTTCAAATATATCAGTTTTATATTAGAATGTTTTCATTCTTCAATTTTTATTTTTTAAACAGATTTTTTCGCAGCTTCTGACCTATTAAAAGTAGGTTCCAATAAAGAAGAAAATTCACTCTTAATATTTATGAAAGTTAAATTTTTAAAAAAAGCACTAGGGATGTAAAATTTTTAAGTGAACTTAGCGAAATTGTACTACAATTTCATTAGTTATTATCATATTAAACTAATAATAAAAATTTTCATAAATAGTATATTAATGTCTAATTCACATGTACAACAAAACAAAATATTTGAAAAGCAAAACTATCCTAACATCAACACTTTATTATTTTTGTAAAGTATTGATGTTAGAATATTTTATCGAGTAGGATATTTTAGTCAGTAAGCTGAGGCACTTTATTTCTATTCTAAAAATTAAAACGTTATTTTTAATTTTTGCTTACACTCACCCAAGCATGAAACACGCACCTCACACATATATACACACACATATAGATGAACTTCAGATATGCATTTCATGCTTTTATATATATTCTTTAAGAAATATTTCAAACAATTGTAATGAAATAATAATTAGTTGTTTGTTTTTAAAAAGCATAAAATTATTAAATAAACAACCCATAAAAAGTTATAATGATACTTATGAATCTATATTTCTGCTACTTCAAAATTTTACATGTTTAGAAAATTTATAATGTGAAGGTCACATGAACAATCTGATGGTTGGAATCAATAACCAAGGCTTAGCCAAGGCGTTTTGTATTTTTAAGCTATAAATAATGTTTATTACGTTTAGAGATACAAAATTATAAAAAGTATTCACAAAGGATAAATATTTTCAAGTATTCAAAAGACAAACTAATGCTTATATATATAATATTATAATATACACATATTGTTATGTTTTATATTATTTCTTTAAGTAATCAAGGAATTGTAGATCCTATTACCTGCTTAACTTTGGAAATAAATTGTGTTATTTACATTTTATATATTTCTTAGTGAAATGAGAATTTTTATTCAGTGAGAAAATGTTCTGAGGCCGTCTTAGCTGCCCTTGAGAAATGCTGGCAAGAAAGTATCTTGCTTGAAGGTGTTTCTGATGTTATAAGGGATGTGGCAGAAAAGCATTTCAATGTGTACAAGAAATATTGTACTAACCAGGTTGCTATTGAAACAACTGTAAAATCACTGAAGTAAGTTATAAGAATGTTTAATTTTTTTAACAACATTTTTTTTATAGATCAAAAGATAGAATTTGCTCAATACTTCACCATTATGTAGTTAACCCCAATCCTAATAAATCCAGGGATATCCAGGGATACTTTTGAATTATTTATTTGAATAATTGTATCCGGTTAATTAAATAATTGACAGTTTTATTTAAATAGATTTTTCATGAAAATACAGTCACTGAAGCACTAGAATATTTTTTATGTGTTTATGTTTTTTATAATTATGTGTCAAAATATCTTGTTTCAGGTATTTTAACATTATTGTACAGTTTTTATACTAAGAGAATGCTCTGAAGTAAATGTTAATATATAAATGGCAATTCATGCTTTACAACATTTTTCATTTAAATAAAAATTAATTTTGATATTAAAATATTAAATTTTAAGTTTCAGGTACACCATTATTTCTAATAGTGTATTTTTTTTTTGTGCATTTTTTAACAATATGTTCTTTATTTCATATTCATAAATAACACAGTAGTTATTCCATTATAATTATTACTTTTCATCCACTTTATCTCTTTACAACTACTTACAACTAGGCATCTATTTTAAAACATTTATATTTCCAATTTTTTTACTTTTTTTTTTTTAACAAATAAAAATTACTTTCCCATTTTATAGCTTTCATTGTTAATTTTTATTTTAAAATTTAATTTTACAGTTCTCCATGAATTTAATTTATAGCTCAAAATTCTTTACTGAAATTTAAATTTTCAGAAAAACTAATCAAGCTTTCGCAGATGCTCTTGAATCACTTCAAAAGTCACCAAAATGCCATAACTTGACTTTCTACTCATTTGTTCTGCTCCCCATGCAGAGAATAACCCGAATGCCTCTTCTTCAAGATGCCATCCTTACTAAACTTACTCCAGATGACCCTGAGTATGAGTCTTGTCGTCTAACTCTTGCTACTTTAAACAAGGTAAGGAAAATAGTAACTTCAAAATGACTGCATAAATACATTTTTCAATAATATGAGAGAAACTTTTATATTTTAATATTAAGTATCTATTTATATATATATATATATTTGACACTATAAAGTATCTATTATTATTAACTAGCACATTGCAAGTTGTACAAAATATAAATATAATCACTAATAAAGTTTTATTAAGTCAATATTAAGTATCACTTCATAATATTAGGCAAAAAAGCTAAGTGAGATTTAATTCTCTAGCTGGAGTCTTTCAAATAATCTGATTTCCAGTTTGTCAATATCTAAAGTAAGTTAACCTGCCTTTTCAGATTTATAAAGTTATTATTTTTTATTCATTGGTTGCCTTGCTTATCTAGAAAACTAAAAACCAAATGAGTCTTAAGTAAAGATTATGTAAAGATGTTTCTTTTCAATTTTAATAAATAAAGTTGAAGACTTATAAATTTTAATTCTTTATTAGATAAGCAATATCAGGGTCCTATGTACCTATCTCAGGGTCCTATATACCCAACAAATAAGAGTTCATTCTCCATTTACAAAGGTTAAATTAATTTCTCTTAAAGGACATAAGTGTACCTGAAAAAAATGTTTTTATTTAGTTGTATTACATGTATTTATTTTTAAAACTGAATGGATAAATTCAAGCTAAATTTCAAAAAATAAAATGAATTTTAAAGAGAAAAATTATTAAAACATTCATATCTGAATCTCTATCTGAGGTTAATTACAGCTGAAAGCAATATTAAAAATTAAATAATGAATGTGGCTCTCACGCCACTAATCATATATTGATAATAAGCGATTTATATAATAAAAGATACGTTTCAATAAAAACTTTACTGTAACCTATTAAAAAAGAGCCACATCAAAGAAAACTCCCCAACTTCATGGAAATATGAAAACTGTTAAGGGCTATGGGAGAATAAAATAACTACTTATACTTATACAATATCACTAGTTTATTATTAAATACAAATGCTTACCACTAGTTAAACAAAACAAACTTATACTACTGCCCTTATCCAGAAATATGTAACAGAAGAGTACATTATTTACTAATTAAATTACAGCTTATTGTTATGGGCTATGGGTCATTAATAATTAAGACCAATTAGATTAATTAAAGTTAATTTATTATAAAAAATAATTAACAATAACTATTACAAACTAAGCTACTGTCCTTACTAATAAATAAATAAAAAATTACTTTCAACTAATAAATTATTTAATATGTACAAATAAATTAAATATGCTTATTTATAAAGAGGCCTCAAGATAACTTGTTGATCACTGTCACTTATCACTTTGCTGTTATTGACATTGCAAAGCCACGACCAGCCTAATGCTCGAAACCCGGGATCTGCTACAGAGACTGATACAGACAGAGACTAACTTATCACTGACTCGTGGGGCCTCTGGCAAGCTGCTTTTAACTTTGAACTGAACAGGCAAGAAGGGGCTAGAAGGGTCTATACAGATTTCCAAGTAAGCCAAATTCCCTTCCAAGACAGAGAAAACATCTACATCCTTCACTTGTCCCCTTCCCGTACAGGTCTGGTCCTCACACAACTTACTTCCCTAGTCTTTAATATTAACCCCCTCCTTAAAACTGGTCTGTCCCAGAACAGGTCTTGACTGGATGGTCAATTAGGGTTGTGCAGGTAGGTCAGTCCTTGGAATAGAGTCCGGTTCTTTTATGGTTAGTTTTCTAACCCGCTGGTCCGTGATCTCCTTTATATGGAGCCAATCGGTTGAAGTAGATTATCTTTCGTTTCCCTTTTGGTTGCTTCTTAACATGTTATATGACGCTGTTAATCCTGCTTATTTATTTTATAAGGGCCTTCTCAAGTCTCCTGGTTTGAAACCTACCTTCTCTGCTTTGATGTTGTACTGTTCTTTCATTCTGTCACTACCCTCCAGGATGTTTGTATAATCTCCTCCTGGTAATATATCCAATTTAAGTATCTTCATGGTAGCACCAGTATCCAGAAGAAAGCTCCCATTCCATACACATAAACTGTACAACCGACTTCCTAGTAAGGCAACAGTAACAATCATTTTGGTGGCTCTCACGCCATGGGTTAACTGTAACCTTATCAACCCTCCTTCATTTTTTTTTCCTGTCTTACACCTTGCATTCTACTCTTAGGATGCTCCAGCTGACCGCAAATCCTGCAGCATACCTTCTTAGGTGTTTTCAGTGCCTCGAATACTTTCTTCACTATTTCTACTATTTTGGGGGCCTCCTCAGATTCCATCAAAAACCCGAAACCTATTATAACCTCGCACTGACTGCTTTACAACCTCGAATTTCATATCTAGGGTTAGTGCGTCAAAGAGAGTCTTTGGCCAGGATAGCCAAGTTAAGCTCTTCATCTTCCCATTGAAGATCAGAATCACATTGTGCTCTGGAGTCATCAGAACAGCAGCAGGATGACAGGTGTCTTCCTCCCTGGTGATTTCAGAGTATGAGTCGAGCCCGGCTGGGTTAACCGACCTACTAATGCCTCTACACTTAACTCAAGACTACAAATTAATTTACTCTTCAATTCATTATGAATAGAATTTACTTTTTCCTGAAAACTATTATCTGCAGTAACTATCTTCTAAAGAATTAGTGTTTTTAAATTGAATTGTGAGCGAAGAATTCTTTTACAGCTATCCTATGTAATGGTATTAGCATAGGACCGAGCAATTGGCTAGCTGATGGATAACAATTTCCACGCTAGATTGGTAGATATCAATGGACTATACTTTATTATTATATGAAGTATATAATAGTAAAAATATATGGTTGAAAAACTATCATCTTTTTTACACACCATTTCATAAATATATATATTAATATATAATAAATATAATATTATCAATAAAAATGTATAATTATATTTTACATCTATTTTGCTTTATATTTATTTATTGTTAAGCAAACAATAATGAAGATATTATGAATTAGTCATGATTCAGTTACCATAGAGCAGGAATCTCTTTCTCTCCCCATCACCCCATTTATCCTGATGAAGGCCTGAAATTTGGGCCAAAACGTTGGCAAAAATAAAAAAAACTTTTTAGTTTACAAATCAGTTTTATTTCTTCATCTATGAAGACTGAATCCCTGACTAACCTCTCTTCAAGAGGATATTTTGATTTTTAATTTTGTTCTCCTTTTCAAAGCCTCTTCCATCTTGATGTATGAAGAGAGCCTGTAAAGACAAGGGCATTTATATAAAACTTTATATTTATAAATAATTTTTTAATTATATAATTTCAGATTGTCCATGAATGCAATGAAGAGGCACGTAAAACTGAGCGAATGGAAGAAATGATGAAGCTCTCTCAAGCAATTACTTTCCCCCCGGATATTCGCTGCATCCCTCTCTTCTCAGTTACTCGCTGGCTGGTGAGAAGTGGCGACATGACACACGTTCCACTAGAATCAAAAACTACCTTTAGTCGTAAACTCACTGTTCCTCGAAACACAAAATTGAGGCTCTTCCTCTTCTCAGATTATCTTGTTATCACTAGAAAGAAGTAAGTGAGGTTTTTAGATTTGAATTAATATTATAAGCAACAATAGCTTTTTAATTATCTGTAGAAGATTTCATTATTGTCTTTCCATCAATTAAATTCCCAAAATGTAATAAATGGTGAGTTTTTTGACCGTAGATATTATTATTAGATGATTTTAGTTGGGGTTCGGTTAAGGTAGATCCAAAAAAATACAAATTTAAAAAAGTGTATTTTTTAAAGGATTATCTGCCAATGTTTTGGCTTACATTGTAAGCCATCTTCAGGGCTGCCTATCATGAAGAAGAGAGAACGTCCTGTCCCTAAGTTCACATTTCCATGACTGTCATGGAATTAGATTATTATCATCTAATAATCCCAAAATGTAATCTTATTTATTTTAACTTGCAACCAGTTATTTGAGATAGTTGGAATGACAGAGGCAGCCCTGTATTTTGACCCAAAAGATCTCCTTAATATTCTTATTTTTTATGAGGTTATTTGAAGGACAAGGTATGCCTTGAGTATCCTCTTCACCTTACCACCTCAGAGATAACATGTTTTATTTCTCCAATAATATTACCCTGGAAAAAAAATCAAAGCATTGAGGTTATTTGAACAACATTTATAATTAAATAAAAGCATTGGAAATCAGTTTTACTATTGTTATTTATCTATCGCGATACATATGTATTGAAATATTTTAGTACAAAGACATTCTAGTAAAAATAATTTAAAAAATATTTAAGCAGCAATATTCCAAAAGATCTAAGAAATTATTACAATATTTGAGACAAAATATAATTGGAGAGACAGTTTTTTAACACCTGACGGTATCTTTTGATCATGAAACTTGATGAGTCCTTCAAATTTTTTTTTTTTTTTTTTTCTATTTCTTGTTAAAACATTTCCTTTTTTCATTTGACCCAAGAGAAAGGAAATGTTTTCAAGAAATTTTTTTTAATTATTTCTTGAAATTTTTGTGGCTGTCTTATCCAGGATATTTTTCTTGAGTGAAAGTTGTATGGAATTAATCAATTTCTGAAATCAATTGGTTTAATTAAATTTTAGAAATTGACAAATAAATTCAATTTGGAGTGGAACATGCAAGAATGTGTTTCTTTATATTGTAACACATAACTTAATAAGGTTACACACAGATTGTGAATATCAGAAATTTGTTCTACATTAAAAACATTTTATTTTATTTTACGGTTTAAAAAACAAGTAAATTTATGCGTCTCACAGTATTCCTCGAGAATTTAAAAATTGATTCAGTAACATCATTAATTGTCATGTTAAAAGATATTTGATATATTTTACAAGGTTTCTCTTAGGACCAAAATTTTGAAATATTAATAAGTTCTCAGATGGGTTAAAATACCAGGTCAAAAAGTTCAACTGTTATTGGCTTAAGAGAGTTTTAGAGCGCTTCCGAGGTCACAGTCACGTCCCCAGTACTATTTCAAGTGACCGATTTGCAAATTACATAGCTAACTACAGCAAAAGGTCGAATATAACTGCTGCAGTCGACCAGCTGAGAGTACAGAAGATGGGACAGTAATCTCGAAAGGCTCTAGAGAGCTCTTAATAATAATAATAAGGTAATGTCAGTGGAAATTGTTGACCTGTTTTTTTGTTGTTGTTTCTTTCATCGCCCGACTGAAATATACCACCAACGAGCAGTTAGTTATAAATTACAATAGTTTATATCATAAGTATAAACACACATTCACACAGTCGTTTGGGTGTGTGTTTATATTTATTTNTCAGCCCTGAAGAAGCCATCACATGATGTGCGAAAGCTCGGCAAATAACACCAATTTGACACGGTCCAACCCGGAAGAAGAAACGGTAAAAAGTTGTAACATTATAAAATTCACAGTTAATTTTGATAATTAACTTTATATAAGAAAATATTTTCTACAAATTGTTGAGGACTTTCTAATACTTTTCAACCAAAAGGTAATACAAATATTTCATTCATTTATTAATCTAATAATTTTCAATGACTTTCTATAAATATTTTTGTCAAATAATTTTTTTACATTAATCAAATGTTCATAAAATTTAAAATTTTATTTGTCTTCAATATAAAACTTTCCACAGCCAAATATCTTGACAAACCCTGTATAATTCAATAATTCTTTTGTAATAATAAAATAAATTTTTTTTTGCATACTTTCTTAAATGTTTTAAGTAAATTTAAAAATTTTATGACAATATATATATATGTTTGTATGTGTGTGTCAAATCAAAACACCCACACAGTGTGCATGCACAATGTGTGTTTGTGTACTTATCTATTATTAGTGTACAAATTCCAAGGATTGTCCTAAGCCAATAACTATTTTTGAACATTTATTTGTAACTTTTATAATCTTGAAATTCTAAAAAGTGAAGTTTAGAAGCAATTTTCTTTAAATTACATCCTAATTTTAACAATATTAATTTACTTTTAGGGATGACAACTTCATTGTTGTGACCTATTGTAAAAGGAATTTGGTGCAAATGACCAACATAGAGGATCCAATTCCTAACAAATTTTTAATAATGTTAACGCTTTTGGAAAATCATGAAGGAAAAACGCAAGAAATGGTAAGTTTATTATACGTAAAAGGTATTGATCATTTCAGCCATCTACTTAAAATCTTAATTGTATTTACCACCTGAATGTGTGAATAAGTGCATGTGTGCAAAAGGTAGGTACATAGTTTTCTTCTTAAAAATATGGAATTACATGACATGGAAAGTTCAAATAAAAATATTCATCAACAGCCGATTTAGCTTAGTTTACCCATGACAGGCTTCTTCTTATTTAAGGACTCTTATCTCCATATACCACTTCATGATTTGCAGTTCAATTAGCAGTCAATCTTAAATTAATCCAGTTTTTTCAGAAGTTTATATAAAGCTCTCTGTTAGAAGCATAGACATTCTGATGCCCAAATTTAAATAACATTTAGCAAATGTGAAATCTTTTTTGAATTATTATTCCAGTTTTCCTGTAGGGGCATTTTATTATAAACTTTAAAAGAAGCGAGTTTGCAGCCTATTGAATCAAGTGACTAAACTATCAGCCCTGAAAAATCTTCAGAAAAAATCTTTCCCTCCTTCAGTACAATTTTTTTAATGCCTTTACCACTTCACACCTTCATTATAGTTCTGATTAGAAATTTAACTACTATGCAAAGAAGGATATTTTATATATGTCAGCTATCTACAGGCATTGGTTTTTAATGCCCTAAAATCCTATTCAACAACTCCTAAGCATAGCCAATTTTAAATTTTTTAAATTATTATTGCTTATTAACAATTTTATTTTACACTTCTCTTGGTGCATTCTAAAGATGTGTAAGCAAGATAACCTTTAGGACAATTTAAGGTAATAGATATGTTTAAATACCTTATTATATGGTACCTAAAGTCAGAAATAAAGCTGTTTCAATTTGAGTGAACAGTACCTGGTTGAATAAAAAGTATAATGAAAAAGGAGGGAATTGAATAGAAGTAAGACACAGATACAGTAATGATTAACAAAATAAAACCACACAGTAATTAACTGTTACTGTTAATTATCTGTTAAGCCATTAAGGAATGGCTTAACATATTATAGGATGTTCACGTAGGCTTCGACGGTCGTCAGAAGTATGTACCGTTTCTTCTTCCGGGTTGGACCGTGTCAAATTGTTGTGTTTTGCCGAGCTTTCGTACATCATGTGATGGCTTCTTCAGGGCTGAAAATTGAATGAGAGTTGTAAAAAAATCTTTTACAACTATCATTCTCTTTTCAGCCCTGAAGAAGCCATCACATGATGTGTGAAAGCTCGGCAAAAAACAACAATTTGACATGTCCAACCTGGAAGAAGAAGCGGTAAATATTATAGGAATTATTAAAAAGCTAGTCAAATTTTATTGGTTAAAATTTAATATAGTTAATATTAAATTGCTGTAAATGTTGAAAGATGTAAAAAGTTTTATCTTATTGCAGGTGATGTGCTGTGGAGGAGAGAGTTCCCGTGAAAGATGGATTTCAGCCCTGTCTCCTCCAGAACCTTCAAATCCTGGGGAGAGGCTATATGAAGACTGGGACTGCCCTCAAGTCTCAGCCACCCATTCTTATCTTGCTTCCCAACCTGATGAGCTCCAACTCCAAAGTGGGGATGTAATGAATGTACTCAGGAAGACAGCTGATGGTAAAGTCATAAATAAACAAAATTTCTACTAGTTCTTAACATAAAGTCGAAATTTCAACTTAGAGCTCTTAATAGGCACATATTATAACCCTATGTCACAAATATGAGACATATAAGTATGAATGATTAAACATTATCTTTCTGGTGGTATCTTTCTGGTATTTTGGATGACCAGTTATAGTAGTTCTTAATATTTTAAGAAATGAAATCAAGCCACTCTTAAAATTCTTGATTATGGGTGACAAAAAGTGGATCATGTCTGACAGTAATGTGAAAAATATTTTTGTTCAAAGCCTGGATCAATACCAGGGAAGGTGATGCTGAATGTTTGGTGGGATTGGAAAGAATTATCATTAGCAACCTGAAACTGGCCAAACTATTTACACAACTCTACTAACTTTAGTACTAACAACTTATGTGATTGAAGCATGCAATTCAAGAAAAATATACAGAATTCATCACTAAGTATTTTTCATCACAACTTTTTAGTAATCAGCAAAAATGAGAGCCTAGCTGGGAAATGTTTTTACACTTATCAGATAGCCTAAACCTCACCTCGTATGACTATCTTTTGTTTTGATCTTTGCATAACTCTCTTAATGTTAAAAGTGGTACCAAAAGAAGCTTTTTCAAATCAATAGGGTGTTTTTCCCCCAAAAAAAATTCATAGAGAAGATAAATGTAGTAATGCAAGATAATAAATCAAAATATAGATTAGTAAAACTAAATTTACTTCAGCGAATAGTTGGTATTTTTGTACATAATCATAATAAGGATATCTTCAAGAGGTTCTTTTATGTTAAAATTTCCCTTATTCAGCTAGTAATCATGACACTCAGTGAGAATGTGCTTTATCATTATCTTGGTTCAGCAGCTTTCACACTTCTGAAGCTGTTCTTTTTTTCATGCGATAACAATTTGTCTTTATTAGATGATTTTAGTTGAGGTTTGGTCAAGGTAGATCCAAAAAAAATACAAATTTAAAAAAAAAGTATTTTTTTAAAAGATTATCTGCCAATGTTTTGGCATACATTGTAAGCTATCTTCAGGGCTGTAGAAATACAATGTCATGAGAATACAATAATAATTGACAATAATATAATACAGAATTGCCATAATGTAAAGTTATATCAAAAGTATGAATGTAGAAAAGCTATGTAAGAGAATTTAAAAAAAAATTTTAAAAACATACAGACAACAACTTATTGAAAAATAATTGAATAACATTAAAACAGTAATTTGCCAGGCCTACCTAAGAATACCTTGTGTTCTCATGATATTGTATTTAGATGGCTTACAATGTGAGCCGAAACGGCAAAAAATCTTTAAAAAAATTTTTTTTTTTAATTTTTTTTTTTGGATCTACCTTGACCGAACCCCAACTAAAATCATCTAATAATAATATCTATGGTAAAAAAAACTCTCCTTTTTATCAATGTGTCTTTAGTTTGTTCGGGTTGGACCTTGATGGAATAACTTCATTTCTTCGACAGTGATCATTATAAGTTTTGCAAGATCAGACTGTTGAATTCATTTCATTGAATTTTTAATCAGTTATGACAGTGATTTGAATTTCCTCTTGAATATTCTCCCAGATGTCTTGAAATGGAACTTTATGAAATGGTATACTATGAGAGAATGGCTTCTATCTCTTGCTTATTTTCAGCTATTAGCAATGTCTTGGAACCAATGCAGTAATCACTGTTATATTACACTGGGGAACAATTTGAAACTCAATTTCTGTTGAGTTAGATTTTTTAGCTTTTTTCTATAGAATTAAGCATGCTGGTTTCGAAACTGTTTTTATTTTTCTTCCATCTCGTCACATTCGGTTTCTATGTGGATGGGGCGCATGCTGGTCTAGACCTGCCTGTTTAGTTACGTCAGTTATACTGTAGTGAAATGTTGTGTGTTGGTAAGCAGTATTTAGTATTTCATTACGGAAGTGTGAACACTATTATAGTTCTGTAGAACTATATAGTTCTTAGATGATTTTAGTTGGGGTTCGGTCTAGGTAGATCTAAAAAAAAAATACAAATTTTAAAAAAGTGAATTTTTTAAAAAGATTATCTGCCAATGTTTCGGCTTACTTTGTAAGCCATCTTCAGAGCTGCCTATCATGAAAACGAGAGAGGACGTCCCTAAGTTCAAATTTCCATGACCAGAACTATATTGTGTGTTTGAACTGAAACATTTCCTTATGGCTACCTCTGCTCCTACACATTTAAAGCGTGAAAACAGCCCCGAATCGTTTTGTTATATATGTGGCAGTTTTACAATTCCTAATCAAAGGACAAACATCAGTACATTTGTCAGACAAGTATATTTTGCCTATTTTAAAGTGAAACATAGTGATCAAGATAAAGCATGGGCACCTCATAAAGTGTGTAAACAATGTTTACAAGGGAACATGTGCTAAGCTTCCATTTGGTGTATCTATGATTTGGCACGAGCCCAAAGATCATTCAAGTGATTGTTACTTCACTTATCTATCTTATTATTTGTATAATGAAAAGATCAGAATAGTACAAGAAAAACAAATGTAAAATAGAGTATCCTAGTTTACCGTCAGCTATACGCCTAGTATACCCATATATGCCCAGTACCGTATTCAGCCGAAGTCCCCGTGCCAGTTTTCAATGAATTTCCCTCTTTGGAAGAAGGGGAATACGGATATGGCATTCAAAATATTATATGGAAAATAACACCAATTCAAAAACATTGTTAAAGACTTTCATTAATATAATTTCTATTATTTGATTAAAACACTAAATCAGACATAATTTTATATTTATAAAATCTGAAGTTGTATACAGTTGAAGCATCTCTATTAGTAATTGCTTTAAGTGTTTTTTCTTTAGATCAAAAATCTTTGAGTTGTGTTTTACTTCATACTCAACACATCAGTATATTCTGGAGAGAAAATATTTATTGCAACAATGAGAGGTATCTGGGGTGCCAGGGGTACCTCATGGAATCCCTTCAAGTCTCTTAATCCTAATGCTTCAGGTTAAAATCACACTCTGGGTACACTTTTATTGACCTATAATTTATTGAAGCAAGAGATGTTTAGAATGGGATGGCAACTTGAAGATAACCCCTCCCTCCATGATCCCAAGTGGTTGAAAGGGCGCTAACACTTTTTTTCTTCTTTTTCAAACAAGAGTTGTATCTAATTCTTAATGATTGGAGCACCTGCATCTATTGGAGTTCGGAACCATTAAGTAAATACAGCTAAAGTTGAATGAATGCATCAAATAGTCATTCCATGGACATTAAATATCCATACCAAGTTATTTGAGCATTATAAAAATTTAGCTGAAAATCATGCTGATGTCTAGGAAATGTATAACTAATAGATCCTGTTAACAATAAAGTTTTAAAACATTTGATCTTTTGATTTATACAGTTGAAATTTCACTTTTCAGTGGTCATTTTTTCTTGCTATATCTTCCATTTACAAGGATATAATAACTTATTAATATTTAATAAGTCAATTTTATTTCCAGGGTGGTATTATGGGGAGAGGATGAGAGATGGAGAAAAGGGCTGGTTTCCTGGAAACCATACAGTGGAAATACTATCTTCCCATGTGAGAGCTCGAAACCTCAAGCAGCGATACAGGCTCCTCGCTCTCTCTGATAACTTCATACAGAAACAACAGCAACTATTGAACAAAGCAGCATCCTGAAATCTTGCTGTCACCATTTTGCCTTCTGCACTGTTAAACATTCCATACTTAATATCCTATATATATATATANCTCTTGATGCTGCTTCATCAGGTTCCTTAGCAGGCGCTGATGAATTTACTAGTGAAGAAGATCATGACTTGTTTCGTAGAATAGAAAAACAGCTAAAACAAAGATTTTCTGTTGGCTCCCATGTTTCAGAGCACACAGTAATTGCTGATTTTGTAAAACAAAAATATCTAAAATATTATTGCTCTCTTAATAATACTTAGCATTCCAAAAATTGTCTCTTTTCTTATTGTTATGTTAAATCTTTTTTTATTCTATTTTTTTAAACAATAAAATAATAGTCAGGGAACGAGTAGATTGTTATTAAATTTTATATATAGTTATGCCTTTCTCCATGTGAAAAGAAAATATGTCCAATACATGCCAACCTTAATATTTATAAAGTGCTTTACTTATTAAATATTCACTATAGAAATAAATTTAACTGCTTTGTACTCACAAATATAATTTGAATATTGATCATTTCATTTATTACTATCATATTCTTTGATAAAAGAAAATTGAGAGAAATTTTAGCTGCTCCTCTTTTTTTTTCTGTTTTGTTTGCATGTTTAATATAATTAGGATAATATAATAAGGAATTCTAATTTCTATGTATGTTTAACTTTGTTATTTATAAGTAAATTGCTTTGTTGGGGTTCAGAAAAGGTTGATCCAAAAATAAAATTTTTAAAATGTGAATTTTTTAATTGTATTTTTTGGATCAAACTTGACCAAACCCCAACAAAAAACATATACTAATAATCACTACAGTCAAAAACTTTCCATTTGTGATTTATAGATTCTAATTGTTGTATGAAGTCTGTATTTAATTGACTTTTTGTTTTTGTAAAGAAACTCTGTAAATTTGTAATTATAGTTTATTTATTTTATAAAATTCTAATTGTGTATATTTTTTAAGAAATATAAAATTACTGTATAATAAACAATAAGCCAGTACTATATATATAGTTAGTACTATACTTACTTCCTCTCTAAATAAATTTCTTATTTTCACATTCGGTTTCTATGTGGATGGGGCGCATGCTGGTCTAGACCTGCCTGTTTAGTTACGTCAGTTATACTGTAGTGAAATGTTGTGTGTTGGTAAGCAGTATTTAGTATTTCATTACGGAAGTGTGAACACTATTATAGTTCTGTAGAACTATATAGTTCTNATTAATATATCTTAATTTGATTAAACAGAATTCTGTTGTCATCAAAGCTTCATAAGAATAAACTGCTCTGCTCTTCTTTAACATTTACATTTCATTCAATATATTGTGGAATAAATCAAAAACTTTTATTAACAGCTGAACCACAAAGAGAAAACCTAATATACAATAAGATCTGGAATTAATAAAATATAAAAAATTAATGGTTCAAAGGGATCATGTTAGTCTTTCTATTCAGATTAATGCAAATATGAATTAATTATCTATTATAGGATATTGAATTTGTAAATTATCCTTGGCATATGTGGATAAAATTTTCAAGTAGTTTGTGTTTTAATAGGATTAACTATTCTTTCATTGTGTGCTAACAACATTTTTTGGTTTCATAATCAGTAGAAAAAATTGAAGCCTTAAGTTAAAACAAAATATAGAATAAAGCAGAACTTCAAAACAATTAAACTCCTGTCAACATCTGCTCAATTCAGTCAGATATTTCTAGAGATAAAGAGTAATTTATATTAACCATTTATAGTTATTGTTAATAAAATGAGTAATTATTAATGGTTACTGTACCCTTTTATAATGGGCTTTGATAATTGAAATTATGCATTGATTACTTAACTATGTCTTCCAATCTAAAGTTACTCCTTAACACAAAACCTTAAATTTAAAAGGTGGTACTAAATTCAGTGTAAATTGTTAAGTTTATTGTTTTATAACAGTTTTTCAGATTAACTGTTCTTGAGAATATTAATTTTACCCTCAAATATGGTAATTTATAAGTGCCTAATTTAGTTGAGAAATAACATTTTTATAATTAAATATTTTATCAAATTGAATATAAGCTAATGGGATGTTACTTTGTTGAAAATTTTTTAGCCAAGTGCTTAGTTTTTTTGTTGTTTTTTTTTGTATTAAATATACTGTACATTTTATAAAATAATTTAATTTAGAATGAACTTCCTACTTGAAGTGTAAATACTGCTATTGTAGATAACATTGTGATATATATTTTAATATTCTTTGATACAGGACTTAGCAGATTAAAAG
The DNA here is from genome assembly GCA_000696205.2 of Oncopeltus fasciatus. Lineage (NCBI taxonomy): Eukaryota > Metazoa > Arthropoda > Insecta > Hemiptera > Lygaeidae > Oncopeltus > Oncopeltus fasciatus. The sequence continues at coordinate 162,829 of KZ808245.1, forward strand.
TTAATTTTTCATAAAAGCAACTTCTTGATTTATTTTTCTTCCTTGGAACTAAATGCTGCAAAGATTATAATATATAACAGATAAAAGTAAAAAAACAGATGCTACTTCTCTCTTGTATGAGATATATAATATAATTATATATACATTGTATACTCAATGACAAAGAATTTATCTTGCTGGGTCATTTTTCTGCTTTTTAATCAATCAGTTCCTAACATTTTTCAAACAATAAAGAACCTTCCAAAAAAAATTATTAAATCCAATAAAACACACTTATCTATACTTTTGTTTTTCTTCTTGTCTTAACACGGGGGCTAATTTTTTGTTAAATCACCTTAGCTTTAACTTGCTGACCACCTTGATTCTTTCTACATTCCCTGTGGACTGATCTACATGCATTTGCAGGCAGTGGTATTTTACCCTTTGCAATATACATGGCTATAATGAAAACTAGAAAAGACTAATAGTGAAGAGGAAGAGGTGACAACTGGGCAGTCACTTAGAAGATTAACAACATGATTTATACATGAGATACAAAATTTTCCGCGAAATTGAAATGGAGGACCAAATGATGTACCTTTAAAAGAAATAGGAGGGCAAGGTATAAGGAAGATCTACCAAGACACGCTGTAGTTTGTTCCTTGAGATGACCAGATGAGAAAAAATGTATAGAATTATGAAACATTAAACCTTGAACGTCTCAGATTTTAAGGTCTGTATAATATGCTGCAAATGAAGGGAGGAATCAAATTCAAAGGAATGAAGGTATAATCAAGAGAATAGGAAATCAAAAGTGAAATAAAATAAAAAGAATAAAGGAAATAAAGAATCAAATTCTCTGTCATCTTCCCAAGAAGGCAATTATATTCCTGACCTACATATATAATTGTATTTTCCGAACTACCCACTTCCCACTCCTGCAGAAATATTCCGACATATTATTTCCCAAACCTGGAAAACCGCCACATAACCCTTCATCCTACCATCCATAAGTCTCCTTTCTATACTTTCTAAAGCTTTGAAATAAATTATGTTAAAATGAATGATGCCTTCAATTTAACCCTTTAATATACTCCCACAAATCATAATTTTGGCTTCCAGCACAAGCATTCAACTGTCGAGCAAGTATTTTGCATCATATATTACAATTCCTCTTCCCTTGATAGCAAAGACTACTGCCCAAGTGCTCTTTTAGGTGTTACTCAAGCATACGATAGTCTGGCACAGTGGTCTTATGTTTAAACTGAAATCCATGCTTTCTAGTAACACTTGCCTTATCATCAAGTCTTACTCATCCAACCATCTTTATGGTTCGGGTTCGGCAAGGATTAGATTATTTCTATTTCTACTGAGTGTAAGCAGGGTTCCTCAAGGTGGTGTGCTTGAATCTATACTACTCATCCTGTACACTGCTGACATCCCTACCCATCCAAGTACCCTCTTAGCTCTATTTGCAGGCAACAAGGCTATCCCATCTTCCCACCTCGATCCTAAAACTGGACCTAAAAAAACTACAAGATCATCTCAATAGCATTGTTGTGTCAAAAGGAGAATAAAAATCAATGAAAGAATGAAACTGCCTAATCCACTAGCACAGAAATAAATACTTTCATTATTGCATTTTATTTAACTAAAGTTTTAAAATACAGTTTTATTAAGAATTTAACCTCACTTTTAGCATATTTTTGTTGTCCATATAGTACCAGTTAGATTATATGATATATATGTTTTATAGGAACTATATTTTAAAGTTATATTGAAACCAGCAATGAAAAATATTTTCAGATATCAATATGAACCAACTTTTGTAAAGTTTAATTAAATTAAATTCTAACTAAATATATACACATGTAAAAGAGGTTATTCAGTAAAATTTATCAAGCCACTATAGAACAAGGTAACAACAAAACTCATATCAGTGTTCCTCATAGACCACAGTCAATTTATATAATTTCCAGGTAGTTCAAAAAGAGGGCCTAGTGCAATCAGATTTATGTTATTTGCATCTTGAGTGTCAGGTTGAAAGTTGGGGAAATCTTTATTGTTGCAGTTTAATCATTTAATTGAAAGAATCCAGAAGCTCCTAGATGAATGAAGAGTGGTAGCACATGTAAAAGAAAAAGGGTTCATTAAAAGTAGCAAGAAATACAGTAAAAGTGGGTGCTGCAAACTGGAATAGATAGTGCTCCCAAAGACTGAAATAGATTAGAGAGTAGTTATTGGATCACTTGATGACCTATGTGAAAAAATAATCAATTTCTATCAAGCAACTGTTATTAGTATATAAAGAAACCTAAAAATATTATAAAATTGTCCAAAGGGCAGTATGCTTTTATATTGAGACCCTTAGATCCGAAAAAACTCAACCTCTAGAAGGAAAAAAAAATTTTTTTTTGTGCAAAAATTTTATTCATAATTTTCCTTATTAAAGCTGTCTTCCCACTANTGTGTGCGTGCGTGCGTGCGTGCGTGCGTGCGTGCGTGCGTGCGTGCGTGCGTGCGTGCGTGCGTGCGTGCGTGCGTGTGTGTGTGTGTGTGTGTGTGTGTGTGTGTGTGTGTGTAAAATATAGGATGTGTATATGTATGTAACGTACGGACTTTAAAACCGATTTTGATGAAATTTTCAGGTAATCCTCAGAATATTTAGGTGGGTAACACTGTGAAGTCTGATTTTTGATTTTCGGTCTGCGGGCGGAGGGGCGTGACAACATTATCAATTTGCCTCTAATACATGTGTTTCATTTTTTATTAAGCCCATATCTACACCATATGTAAATTATTCTGTGAAAAAAACTTCAAGAAGGTATCCCATGAATTTTTATTTGAAGGCCGTAAATTTCGTTAAAAGCTCGTTAAATCGTGTGATAATACAACACTTATGTTTACTTAGGGCCAGCAACACCCAAAACAAAATTTTTTTTTGTGCAAAAATTTTATTCATAATTTTCCTTATTAAAGCTGTCTTCCCACTAGAACATTTAGAAACTAAAATTAATCAAATTTTCAAAGAGACAAATGTCATTACAACGATATGTAGAATAATTTAATCTGCTAGTAGATGTTTTTTTGTTGGGGTTCGGTCAAGGTTGATTGGCCGGGTCATGAATGTTTGATCCACGTGGCATGAAGTCCCCTCTTGCCTTCATGACAACCCTGAAGATGACTTACAAGTTAAACCAAAACATCGGCAGATGAGAAAAAAATAAACATGTTTTAAATTGTATTTTTTTGGATCAGAACCCTAACAAAAAATGTACTAATAATAAAAATCTCTATGGTCAAAAACTCTCCATCTTATATTTACAAATATGAAGAGCATTAAACTTATTGCTATTTTAACAAGTTTATTATAGTTTATAGCAATTTAATAATATCGACACCATTGGTTTAGATATATAAAGTTAGTTTGTAGAAATGTTGAATTCTGGTTTTTCTCATGTATATTAAGAACATTTTACTAAACCTTATAAATTTCTGAAGCGTTGGTTAATTTATTTCATTGTGCCAATCCATGGGCAATTTATTGAAAACTGTATATGTTTTGCAGTTCTCTGCACACCTCAACTATCAAAAAATTAATCTCATCATCAACCTCATTTACCTCGCCCTTATGTATCAGATCTTATTTTCCATCAAAACAATTTATATTAAACCCTCTAACGGTAAGGTAGGGGTTGGATCCGATCCCAGCAAGTCTGTTTTGTTTATTAGTCCAGGTACCCTACCAGTCAACTGGAACGCTGAGGAGACCACGTCAGTCTGGTGAGTGACCTTGAGCTACCTTCTCTATCTAAACCCTACATTACCGGCGCTCCGGTTGGATCCGACCCCACATTACTGTTTACGTCACACTTGTTAGTTTCTTTTGTGGAGAGGATTCAACCCCATATGAAAGTTTATATTACATATAAGTTTTTCTTCTCTTCTAGTATAAAAAAAAAAAAGAAGGCAAATAAACTTCTTAGAAGTCCTGAGGAGATGAACTTATGAGGCAGGAGGCTGAGTCAGAGGATGGCGATGATTTCGATGAAGAAAACTCGTCAGAAACCGAGGACGGTTCGATTTCAAATAGTGACGACGAATATGATGCATTTTGTTGTGCGGCAGGAGCGGCCAATTTTGATATAGATGATGTGTATCATCTATATCAAAATCGACCGCTGATGATAGAAATTTTGAACTAGGTAAAGACTTAGAAACAATATAGACAAACAAACCCATCCATTCAAAATTTTCAAGGAAACCAGCGTCAAATATTATTTCCCATCTCCCTGGTCCACGTGGGGAAGCAGGGGAGGTCACTAGTGATTTAGAAATATTTGTATTATTTATAAATTCAAAAATTATTGAAAAAATTGTTTTATATACAAATCTGGAAATTGAGAAATCTAAGCAAAAGTACAATTCGGTCCAGTGGTTTCTTTCACCAACTGACGAAGTTGAAATAAAAGGGTTGATTGGCCTTCCCTTCATGAGCGGGGTCTTAAAAAATTCTATGCTCAGTTTAGATGAGATGTTCTCAGCAACCTATGGACCTCTGGTGTTCCGTTGCACAATGTCCAACAGGAGGTTTGCATTTCTTCTAGAAAACCTCCACTTCGATGATAAATCCAAAATAGAGGCCAGAAAATCAACAATAAATTTGCTGCATTCAGAGAAGTGTGGGACATTTTTGAATCACGTTTATATGGAATGTTTCTATTATGATATTCTTTTTGTAATCAAGTTCCTACTTTTGTTCCTACCTATTGTCTATAAAAATAATAAATACTTCTTTTTTAACAACTCTACAACGTATTTGTTGGATAATAAAACATTTCCCCATTATTCCTTTTTTATTTTATCCTGAAAAATCGGTATTTGGTGGGTGGGGTTTGATCCAACCCCACCTTAGTGTTTATGTCAGGAAAATCCACTTTACCATTAGAGGGTTAATATTAATCTCATTCCATCCTTCACCTCAAAGAATGGTCATTATCTTTTTAATTTAGTTACCATTCATTCGCCCCTTAAAAAAACTCAACCTTTTCCCACAAAATTTGGGCTTGGCTACTCAAAATTTTTTCAAAAAATTCGGCCTTGATCCTCCCTCCTAAAGAAAAACTGTATAATATATTGGTCAGACCATGCTGTCCTATCAGGTCGCATCTACCTTCTAAATCCCCTCTTTAATCCCTCCTAAAAAAAAGTCTTTACCGAATGAATTCAGATTCACCTTGACCCTAACTCCATTAATAGCAGATGATAAAACAAGGATTACAGATAGCTCTTTTACTCTAACCTTATTGAAGGTCTTAAAAAGGCTATTCTAATCCAATTTTCTTATATGGTGGCCTTGATGCTTTGGAATCTTACCTCCTCTTAATACTTTCCTTCCTGTATGCTTATGAAGCATTTATCAAAATATTAGATCACCTTAATCATATTTAGCAATAATAGTTGCTCATGATCAATAAATACACTTCTTAATGTACAGAGAAATATGGAACAGTTTGGTCACAGGCCATATCTTACACAAACTTTTAAGTGAATAACACAAATTCAAATTACCATGTAAATGTGATATCATATTTGTAAATATAAACATAAATTTAAAAAAGCAGATTAATAGTTATTTTCATATAGGCATTCATATACTTAGAAATCTTGCACCCAAAACACACCTCTTCCTCTCTGATTTCATTCAAAAAGTAAACAGCTCATGAACACACTAAGGAATGTTTTTATTTTGAATTTTACTTCTATCCTGTAGAGCAATAATGAAAATAGTACTAACCCACAGTCCACCCACAACCATCAAGGTGAAAATAAAAAAAATTAGTACATTAGATCATAAAAAGTAAAAATTTTATGTAAGGTGAAAATGAGAAAGAATAAGTACCACCACAAGTAAAATGAACAATAGTTAAAATTTTAGTTAAATTTATTTATTTATTTTTCTGAGAAATATACATATATGAGTAAATAATTTAACAGTCATTATATAACTAATTAATTTCATTTAGAATTTATCACATTTAATGGAATAAAGCACATATCAGTAAATAATAAAATTCAATAAAACAAAGTAAATAAATGATTTATTTATGCTTTAACTACAACAAAACATTTACAGAACTATTAATGACAAAATAGTCCCTGAAATGCAAGATTTAAGAGGCAGTGAACTAAGGGGAGTATGGCGCACAGGCCAATTTACTGGATAATCTGGCATGTCAGGAACTAAATATAAATGGTACCTTTAGTAAATGTAAAAATACACCTGTAAGCAATGCCAACAATATTTTCTTAGGCATTTTTCAAAAACAGAAACTGTTTTTAGTAAACCCTTTTTCCTTCCAAACTAAATAGACAACACATGATATCATAAAAATTAGCCATACAAAAATACTCTTTCACATTTATTAAACCAGTTGATTCCTCAAAATGCATTGTGCTTGCATTTAATCATTGCTGGGAAGACTTGGAAAGTTTCAACAGTTCTCAATCAGAACTAATGATTTTAAATACTTATGATATGTATAAAAAGGTAGGAAAAACAAATTTGTTGAAAAAAATATAAATACACACAATTAAAAAGGAATGATAGGTTAAGATTCTTAAAAATAAAATATCAATAACTATTTAAATAATGCATTCAAAATAAATAAAAATTTCTCAATTGTTGAGATAAAGAAATGAACTAAATAAATGCATTAACCACTACATTAAAAAAAATTAAATTAAGATTGTGATTTAACAAGAATTTTTGTTGAATAATTAACCTGAAAATAAACTATTTTTTCTTAATAGAGTTTTAAAAAATTCTTAAAAGAAGCTTTATGCTATTTATCAGAACCAATTTAAATAAAATACATCAATTTTTTTCTGTTAATGAAAGAGATAATAATTATAATCCATGACAACATCTTCAGTCTTTCTCACATCAATAAATGATCATTTTGATAAAATGATACTTAGGATCATTTTATGATATAATTTAGAAGTCCAAACAAATCAGTCAAAATGATGAAAAACACAAATTTCACTTTTATCACTATGAATATGCAATAATTTGCAGTATAAAATTGAATTTCACACAGTCCTCTTTTCTTTTTTTCTTTTTTTTAGAAGGTTAAGTTGAAATTCAGTGAGGCAGGATATAGAATTTCACAGATTAAAAAAATCTTATATATCTTGTTTTATACACTTCGACAAAAAGTTAATCTGGTAATTACAAATAATTTTTCAAGCTCTGGGACGAGTAGTCTTGACATCAAAGAGTTTTCGGACAAAGTATACCTGAACAATAGTTGTAACTAAAATGACGAGTATCTGTGAGATAGACCATCGAAGAACGTAGCTGTTGTTGTCTATAAGAAGATTATAGTGCCTGCCCTCCATTCCTCGCATGTGGTTTTGATATTGGAGGATTTCATTAATATTCTTTTCCACGTTTGTTATGGATAACTAAGGCAAAAGAAAACAAGTTATTTTTTTTAAATAACCAGTAATGTTAAGAAAAATGATGAAAAAATATTTAAAATCTTTATATTTTAAAATGTATTCAAAATACATCTATTTATCATTTATAATTATAAATTCAGAAGTAGAAGGAAATTATAATTCACGAGTTTATTCAATACTGTAAGAGCAGATGTGATAAAATTAATCCATAGAAAAGTTGTATTCTTAAATGATACCTACCTTTTATTTTATTTAGAACTTTCTGAATTAAGAAATCACTGTTAAGCTACAATAATATTATATTATAAATAAGCTCATTTTATTGTGATAAAACTGGACAACCTCTGGGTAGCAAATGGAGGAGTCCTGAAATTTTCAGGAAGCAATGACGATCATCGGGAAGGAGTAGGCATAATCCATAGCAAGAAGACTAAAAGAAGCTTGATTGGAAACATGTGTAGGGGCATAATAACAGTTTGAAAAGCAAGGAAAGTGACAGTAGTCCAATTTAATACTTGCACAGAGGAAGCAAAAAATAAAGCCAAGAATTTCTTTTAAGATCTGCTCAACCAAACAGAACTACAATAACTAAAAACACACGATATAATGTTATTATTTTTTGGGGGTTCGGTCAAGGAAGACTGACATCCTCAGTCATAATACAGGATCCTGGTGACACTTAAACGTCAAGTTTCTTTTGTCAGGTACTCCTTTTCATCCTACTATTGGCATAATAAAAAAAGTCTTGAGAAGAAAATTAATACAGAGGAGGCTGATAGAATAACTTGGGGACTTGGACCATAAGGATAATGTCTCTTTGATGACCCACTAATTTATCGATATATTGGGGAGATGAGGTAACTGGAGGAAGCAGTCGAAAAGAAGGGCAGCTGAAGATCATTCATGGCAAACTAAAGTGTTGATGATCATTACGTTAGAGGAGAGGAGATAGGGGATACAACTGAGTACATATCTTGTTAACAAAAGGCAATAAAGAGTGACACAGACGAAGATGAGAACCATAGGATAAGGAGGGGATTGGAGCTTTTCCCTAACTACGGAAGGCTTGGCATTCCAAGGATATCCCCATAAGACCAAAAGTAAGAAATTCACGAATGTGAAACATAAAGTCTGTGAAAATTGCACCAAAGCTCCGTGTATTCATGAATCTATGCCTTAGGAGAATGGTTATCAAACCAAATAGCACCGTATATTTCAAATTAAGATCTCTTCTGGTAGACTTATCAGCGGGAGGTCCAATTAGAGATCCAAAAATGAAATGGAGATGGTCAGGACATGTCCTGAAAAGAAAACATCAATATCTAAAAGGCTGCATTCACATGGAGCACTCAAGAGAGGCCTCCTCGAAAGGGAACACTTCAAGAAACCTAGAGATCCACCATCTTGAAAGAGGCAAAACCAGGTGAGACATGGTTCAGAATAGAGAAAAAGTAAATAAAACAAGGCCCCAGATGATTTCATTATGGAAAAAGACAATTTCATATTGTAATAAAATTAACTGAATGTAATAACTTTTTTTTTCATGTTAAAGATATGTCAAGATCATAAGCACGTATATAGATCCAAGATTATAAGGACTTGGTTATTTTCCCATAAGAATCTTTAAAACATTTAATTTAATTTAAGAACCAAATTAGAATTTTTGCTCAACATATTAGTGATAAGGAAGTAGGTGAGTAAAAGTAACGTAACTTCAGCTGAACACTTACAGTGAAATTTTCAACACTTAAGTTCAATTCTTCAAGTTCTTTAGCATATACATCCCACTGATCATACCTGCAAAGAAAATATTTAAAGGAATTAATATGTGATAGAAAAAAGATCACATAAATAATATATTTTATAATGGTAATATTAACACATGTATTAGGATATGTAGGTGACAGGCATCACAAAAAGTTTTGTAAGGACTGGAGGATGCAACAGAGATGACTTGGTGGTCCTATTTTATATTCACCAGGAGAAAAAACATTATATTTTTCTCCTACCTTTCAGTCTCAGCTATACTTACTTCTTTTGTCCTGAAAAAGATATGACCTATTCGCATATGTTGCAACTTTCATTCATTTTAAGAATTTTTCTTTGATGCTTCTCATATTAAGTAAGTAAACAAGAATCATTTTTAGTTAATAAAAATAATATTTAACTAATTTCTAATAGTTTCTCATGATTTATGAAACATTCATCTCAGTGTCTCTTTATTTTCAACAACAAAGCTTTTGCTCATCATGCTCTGAGCTTCTCCAGAGTTACAATAGAAGTGAGGAAGCAGGAGTAGGACAAAGGATACTTATACTGGTTGGTTCCGGTAGTGACCGAAGTCTGCCTCTCCAGGGTCCGGAATCCGTATCGGGAGAGTTTGGAGCATCGTCATTGGTCAGTGAAGTATGTATCTTTTGGATGGTCAATGCAGGGTGCCAGTTTTTGCTAAGTTTGTATCCATCCTCTTTGTTGATGTTGTTAGTGTTTGATAATTTTTATAGCTTCTCTAATAGCCTTTTCTTGGTAGTTATATAGTATTATTATTATATAAACTATATAAATAATAACTGTATTTTTCACATAATTTTTATTTTAATACCTTCAAAATTATTTATTATTGAGATATTTTTTAGATGAATTAAGATTCATTGATTTTTTTTTCTAATGTGTTTTTAATAATGTACAGGATATTTTCCATAGTGGGATTTAGGAAATAGAATTATTCACCATTACTAGGTACTAATCCAAACTGAATTGCCTCTATCTGACAAATCTTATCCATTTTTATTGATGCTATTGAGTTGCTTGATTTTTTTTTCTATGGCTCATCCAATAGTTTTGTGCATGTATAATTATAATATCAACAATGAAGAAGAATATAGGTTTAGCGCTGAATGGCACTCAGTGTTTAGGTGAGGTGGGAGAATGGCAACCCTAAAAAAGTATCAGACTGTAATATTTGATGAATCAGGCACAAATAAAATTGGATTTTAGATGTTTCATTAAAGTTGGAGGTAAATAAGAGTACATGATTTATTAGGACTTAGTTATCTGACCCAGATGGAGAGATCAATGAGTGTTAAAGGTAAGATTATTAAGGCTGGCTCTCGAATGATCATAAAGGAAGAGTGGGGAAAGCTCATAACCTCCATAGTTACATTCTTAAATATATAACTAAATAAAGGTTTTTCATAAAAATGTTATAAAATATATGTGTAAGAAATTTAAGTTTTACCCTAATCAGGCCAATACATTTTTTTGTAGCACCAAATAATGAAGATATAACATCTTCCCTCTTCTAAGATTCCCCAATCTTCAACAAAAATGAATATACTTACATCTGAAAGCCAAAATATAATGTATGTATATTTCTATACTTCAAAAATAAGGGGTCTTCCCAAACTTTTATTACAAAATATTTTTCAAATGTTCTATGGAGTGTTGGTTGACTGCTGGCAATCAGGAGGAGGAGGAGATGTCGGGCTTTGATCAGAGTTTTATTATTAAATAAAACAAATTGGTAAATCAATACGGTTTTATTTTTGCCAATGTTTCGGCCTTCTCCAGGGCTGCTGGGTAACAAAGATAAAATAATTGTGAAAAAAATAAGGCAACCTATTCAATTATTTAGTTACAATATATATATAACTGTGGTTATAAAGTTTTGATAGTAGTAACATTTATAGAAAACTATATTAAAGAATTACACTTACCTATGGGGATAAAAAAGGTAAAGAGAGTCACGCATTGCGTGTTCTAACCCATGGTTGCTGGGGTACTAAATGAAGTTTGGGGAAAGGTCTAATAGATGTAAAAGTCATGAAAGATGGCAGAAACGATGAAAGGAAAGTGAGATAAAGAAAGTGTCATTGAAGGGATTAAACACTACTTATAAGTGACATGAAAACTTTTTGGAATTAGCTCTAAGGCTTGAGCTAGACAATGTATATTGTTATGTTGATTTGTATTTGAATAAATTGAAAATGTTTGTGTATGTAAAAAAAAATAGTCTTTGTCTGTTTTATTGCCCATGAGGTTTTTTTTTAAGTGTAAGTATATGAATTCTGATGAAAGATGTTTTTCAAGGTTGGGTTCAGTGGCAAGAAGTGTGAATTTTTGGAATTCAAAGAAAACTCTATTAAAAAAAGACTCAACAACTATAAACATGACAAAAAATAATAAAATGAACACTGCTTCAAAACATTCCAATACTGACAGACACACCTTTGTCTTCACCCTTCTTTTCTAAAAAGATCTAAATTCCTTAACAGCTATGGGGTTTTTTTTAAATAGCAACACTCTTGCTCAGTTTGGCTTTGCATTATTTGTTTTGTCTGACAAAGACCAAATACCTTACTCCTACACAAACATTTTCCACACTTTAAAACAATTTCCATCATACAAAAATTTCATTATCTCAGTAATGAATTTTCCCTACACATAAAAGACTATATGTAATCCTTTGATCTAGCCTGCCAACTCCTCTGTGTTGTTTTAAAATATTTCCATCTCTCCGAGCTGAATGTAAATCCTTCCTTTGATATCTGCCTCCTCTCCCTCTACCTATTTCCCCTTTGGACAAACCCATCCTACTGTTGTATTGGTCAAGAATGCCAGTTCCATTCCAGCATTATCATTGTGAAGGAATGACTACTCTTAACACTTTTTAAGAGACATTTTTAGTGTACCACTTACCTGAGACAGTCTTATGCGCTTTCAATGTATTCAAGATTCCTTATCACCCATTCGTATTAAAAAATTTCTCATTTTTTTTTTCTAAATGAATTTGTATTTCTTAACAGCCATGGGGGTTCCCTCATCTTCAAACACTCATATTTATAGAAAGGTTTTCTGAAAATGAGTACTAACAGTAGTAGTAGTTTGACTACTAAACACACTATTAGAAGTATTTGGGACATAATAGTAATCAGCCTAATTTCATTAACTGTTACTATATTGTTTAAGTAGAGTTTTCTATTTTTGAACTACTTTAACATTTCTTTGTACAAAGAGTACAGGTTGAAGATGATACCTTGGACCCCTTAATCTGACAAGAGGTCAATCCTTTACCTTAAGCAATATTAGAACAGCATTAATTCTTTCTTCAGGCACAGATAAAGCTGACAAACCTGGTCTAGGAGGATGCTCAAGCAAAAAACTTTGTCATTAAAACTACAATTTGAATGTCATCAATGTGTGGAAAATTCTCTCCAAGCTCTACATAGTTTTTCCCTAAGTTGTAACAGTAACCTAAACTAACCCCTGAAGTGTTAATCCCCAGTGATCCACCCTCGCACCTACATAATTAGGAGAAAGGGGGCGGCTAGGGAGGTCTCCCCCCCTACAATTTCTGAAAAGTATAAAATCCATATACTATAAAATAAATACCGGATTTGGTAGTAAAAATATCCAAAAAATCCACTGGCCATCTTGCTTTGATAACCCTTTTCTGTAGATCAGTACTTTCAATGAGAACTTTCTTTTATAAACTATATGAATATGAAATAGACAAAAATAAATAATAAAAAATAAGCTACCTGATGACAGTCATATATAAATTGACGAGTTTATCAGCATATCGGGAGAACTGGTTGTCCACACAGACCTGATAGTAGCCACCAGTGGATTTCTCATCTTGATATTCAGCAGTTGCCCGCCACTGGTAGGGAAGAACCAACTGTCCATTGGGATGACGTACAGCAAATCCTGCCATACCATCCCCACCCCTCAGCACCTGAAATAAAATAAAATTAAAGAATATTATTAAATTTAACAAAATAACTTAATCTAATACAAGAAAATGAGAACTCATGACTAGGTCATTGTCTGTAACGATAAGCTTTATACGTAAACCTTTAAAATGTGCTACACTATACAAATCCCAAGAATTCTAGCCAATCGATATATGTCTATGGCAGACATATGAATTTAATCAACAAATAATAGGGCTTATTTACTTCAAAAATAATAGATTTTTTTTTAAAGTATTTTGAGGTTGTAAAATAGAGAACAGAAAAAACTGTTATTCCATGACTGTTGAAGTTTTGAAACTTAATAACTATATTTTCTGTATTGTCATCCACTTTTCATGATGCTCAATCAAATGTTTAAAAAAAGCCTCAATTGCATTTTATTTAGACAGCAATTTTCAAATGAAAACTTGGTCCATTACATTTTTCTGAAACAGAAGTAATGAGCTCCTTTAATATTTAGTTTTACAAAAATGGTTTAAAATTTATAAGAAAATGATTTACTTTTATCATTTTCTGCCTCCCTGTAATTCTTCCACCTCTACACAATTATAATTTTTCTTTGCAAAACTCCTTTCCTATAGTCCGGAAACTTGTCTATGTCCACTTAATCAATAAGGTCCTTCCAATTACTGTCCTATATCCATTCCTTTCTATCTAGCTAAAACTCTGGAAAAAATAGTGTATATCTAAATTTCTAATTTTCTTGACTCACATCTCAATTATTGACATTCAGTTTATGCCCAGCATATTTCATAAAATAAAAATAGAATGAAGATCTCAAAATTCGCTTTCTTCCTCTATTTTATTTCTTTCAGAATGCTCCCAAACCATCCTAATATCCTAATCTCCCTCCCTCATACATGAGCTCTTATTGCTCTCTGGAGTCATTCCTACTCTTCAAGCTCATACATCAAAGACTTTTCCCTTCATTTCCCTAATTGTTTATCTAATTTTTATGCTGATGTCTCACAACTCTAATAATTATTTTATTCCCTCTGATCTACCCGAGGCACTATTGAAAATAAAGACTGACCTGGATAATATCCAGGAATGGGCAGTGGATAATGAAATCAAACTCAATGTTAAAAAGTCTCAGGCAATCATTATTGGTTCGTTCCGACACCTAAATTCCCAACTGAAACTCTCTTCCTTAATGACCAATATTCCCTCTAATTTCACTCCTCGTACCCATAATCTTAGACTTCTTTTTTACCAATACCTTACTTGGAAGGCTCATGGTACCCCAATTTCTCAAAGAACTATGTCAACCCTTAACAATTGCTCCCAACACCTTCTCCTGTTCTTTAGTCCACAACTCTTCATCTTCACTCTCAACCCACCACAATGATTATGGATGAGTGGTATACAATGGTCTCTCGATAGATCTGGATGCAGGACTGAAGTGCCTCATGATCAGTTATGTGAGGTTAGCATTCTGACTTTGTCGGGATGCTCGCATAAACAGTTAATATTCCCAATTGGTTATTCTCTTACAACTGGTATCTTAATTTTCTTTGCAATTTCCTCCAGAGAGTATGTTCTTCTCAAGCCATTGACAGGGCTTGGCTTAGGGGCTTGCTCTTTAAGCTGAAGGCAACTTATTATCAACTCCGGCCTACCTAATTAATTTGTCTACATATATCAAGAGCTGGACTGGATTCTGACCTCTACCATGTGGATACGGAAGTTCCACTGGTGAGCGTCCTTGGTACCCTTCTCACTTCTGACATTCCAATCCCAACACAGTCATTCTTTCACTCTTCACCAAACACTGTAGCAGATATTCCCCATCATTTTATTTCCCTATGGTCCAAATACTAGCAAATAAATCTAAATATGGACAAATTGATCAATGTAGTGTTTACACTCCGAAGAGGTCGATGTCCTCCAGTGCTACTTAACAATCCCCACTCCCCCTTCAATTCACTAGCTTGGATTCCAACTTTGCTCAAAACTAACCTAGAAGACAAACCTAC
Source organism: Oncopeltus fasciatus (assembly GCA_000696205.2). Lineage (NCBI taxonomy): Eukaryota > Metazoa > Arthropoda > Insecta > Hemiptera > Lygaeidae > Oncopeltus > Oncopeltus fasciatus. The sequence goes on from KZ808245.1 coordinate 178,007, forward strand.
AAAATAAATGGACCATGACTTCTGAAACTAAATTTTAAGTTAACAATAGAAAAGAAACTGACTGCATACATAACATTCATTAGACCTATCTGAAATAATTACAGCACCTAACTGGGTTCAGGAAAACCATTTAACTTCAGGTTTTACAGGAGTTCCAGTCCTTTGCTATAAGCAACATGTTCCTCTGTTTCCAATTAAACCATCCATACTGATCTTCATATAATACCTTTTGTGTTCAATCTAATTCCCTACAGATTTTCCAAGTTCCATACTAACCTTCATGGGTATTACAATTCTCTACTCTCTCCTTGGCTTAACATGAACATACCGAAATCCTTCCCCCACACTAATTATATTTAGAAAACATATTATAAATGTAATGGAAACTTGAGTGCTTCTTCAACAAAATAGGTGCCCTAATTTCCATTGGGAAATAAAGCTATTCATGTTAGTACTTTTGAAAAAACGATGAAAAATTTACTATCTTAGAGATCTTACATTGGAAAAACTTAAAATTTGTTCGGCTAACAATTATACTCATGTGTATGTGTGTGTGTATATGTGTGTATATATATATATATATATATATATATCATTGATCATTGGAGGGCAATCAACTTCTTATTTATATTGTGGAGGAGGGGGACTATTGGAGCAAAAAAGTTATTATAGTCAAACTTAAGGTCATACGTAGGCAACTAATTTGTTAGCACTTCTAATCAGTACAGCTCAAGAATGAATTAATCCATTTACTCTATTCACAATGTACAAATAAAATTTTGTGACTAAATCAGTCACAGATAATTTTTACAGTAAAACATCTATCCCTAGAGTTTTTCTATCCAGGCCAAGCCTCCTATTTAAATAATTCATCTACTGATTTAAGTAATTTCAAGAATATAGCAATATAACAGGAGAACATCTAAAAAAACATACTAAAATTGCAAGAATATCTTACACAGTCAACCTATCACTTCTTTCTTTGAAGTTTAAATAAAAAAAAACAAGATGCTGATAAAAATTAATATTTTAAAACAATTTTAGTGGCAAATCATAAGATTTTGAGAAATTGTTGAAAGCAACAGAATGAAATAGTCTTCTTTTTTTTTATAAAATAATTTAACACAAATTGTTTAATTTAATATTGAGAAAATAGGTGCAAAATAAACAAATATTAAGCACAAAACTGATCAAATTAATATCTCGTGGATAATTTAAGATTACATAAAACAAATTTCAATACACAACTTCCCAATACTAATAGAAAACAAAATAATTTAAACTCCATTTCATTCAACAATTAGGATTGATTATGATACCATAATTTTAATTATTTAAAATTATACAATAACTAAAGGTGTGACATAATTTAAGTAGTGAACAAAAATGAGTTCTTATCACCTATTAAGAAACTGATAACAAACAAATTATTATTATTNATTATTATTATATTATAACAAATTCTCATTAAGGAGTCAATACATCAGATCATACCTGAAAACTGACGTAAAATGTAGCTGAGGGATTAACATATTGATAATAGCAATCCTCTTTTCCTGGATCAATGTGGACTTTATAGTCCATAGCAACAGCAGGCAGGTTTTCGTACCATGGTACAGTTACTTGGGCAATAGAAAATACTAAGAGAGATGCAAATAGTAGAGAAACTTCATAGATAGAACCTTTCATTTTGTGTCACGTCGGTGTTAGCAGAACCATTTGCGTGTAAGTTTGACTTTCCCACTTTCTAAATCATAACACTACTGCCAAGAGGTAGTTAGAGAGAGCTAAGCAGATAAGACTCACTGATTCCCCATCCCGTGACGCTCCTCATGATGATTAGGTGACTACTTGCTATTGAAGCCAGTGGGATACGTTTTATTTTTTTATCCTTAACATATATTATTTCTTAAAGTACTGACTATTTCAAAATTAAAATATTGAATTTTAAATACTGATATTAGTTGTGGTTTTTAATCCCACCTTAATTTTATACAATAAATGCAAGGGAACAGAATAAAAAAATATCAGCAGGGACTTCAACACAGATCTCCTGCTTTCCGGGCTAGTATGCTGATCATTACACCACCGGGGCTGGTGACCTATGCTGCCCACTTGCCTCGGTGGTGTAATGGTCAGCATACTTGCCCGGAAAGCAGGATTTGGCGTTCGAGTCCGGCTGAGGTAGTAAGATTTTTTTTATTCTGTTCCCTTAAATTGTATAAAATTTTAATATTTCATTATCTTCAATAAAATTATTTATGGGGAAAAAATTCTTAAAATTTCGAAAACGGCAGTTATTAATAAATTTTAGGATTTGTATCATATCAAGATAATTATCATAGCATTATTATCAAGATACACAAACCTACTACCCTTAATAAACATTGAATAAATAAATATAAATTAAATTACTCACGGCTAATAAATTAAATAATATGTACGAATAAATTAAATGTTCTTATACAAATCTGCTTATTTACTGAGAGGCCTCAAGATACTTGTTAATCACAATGATTTATCACTTATCACTTCGCTGCAAAGACTAAGACCGGCCCAGCACGCGATCTGTCAGGGAAACTGCCATAGATGGAGACTAACTTATCACCGACTGAGGGGCCGCTGATGAGCTGCTTTTATAACTTCGTGAAACTGGGGAGAAGGTGCGCGAAGGGGCTAAAACATTCTCATCTGGAATTCCAAGTAAGCTTGCTTCCCTTCCAAGGAGACAACGGAAGTAGGAGTTATTTCTCTATTTCCCCCTTCCCGTTCAGGTCTGGTCCACACGCCATCTACTTCCCTAGTCTTTAACAGTATATCATTTGCTAATAAATAAAAGCGTCTGATTCTTTGATTGCTGAAAGTATTTGAAAAATTATACCTTTAATGGGAACAAACCCCATGATGTCCAGGGCTTCATTAAGAAATTAAAGTTACATTCGGGTTGTTTTCGGTGATGTGCTTTCTGACACCGAACGTCGTTTAATTGAAGTAGTGACTTGTGGAAATTCAACCTCAATAATTCAACTCCATGAAAAAATATGAAATTTTCGGCAAGTTCATTGAAGAGTCTGAGAAGTCTCAGATTCGATCACACTGTTAACCTTATCATCCATTCGTATATATAGGACCTACATCATTTACGATATACCTGCATAGCATTTACATGGGTGTACCAGTTTACTCGGTTAAACCAGGCCATGTGGCGGAAGGTTCATGGCCTACCTGAGCCATTTACTCGCAGTGAACTAACTAAGCACTATCATACCTTCTATATTCATTGGTAGTGAAAATAACCTTTTAGATTATTATGCAGGGAAGGACAACAAGTAAAGGAAGGGGGTTGAGTTTGGATACTAACACGGATACCAGATTAAACCCCATTAGAAAGTCGAGACACTGCGCCGCAGTATATGCGAATTAGTGGTATTGGCCAGCCTGCGGATTGGCCATACAAAGTTTACGTATGAATAACCGCTAAAGTGGATTGCGGCATCCTTATGTGCTGCTCGTGACGTTTTCATCACAGTTCAACATATTCTTTGCGACTACTCTGCTTACTCCCTGTGCTGCAGATATGTACACTATTCCCCGATGAAATTTGTTAAAATTCAAAATAATCTTTATAGCTACTTGCATCCAAAGTCTTACTGTCAACATAGTTGTTAAGCAATTAATTATGCCAATTAATATATAACACCCCATAAAGACAAAAAAAAATACAATAGTCTAAGGATAACATGTATATCGTAGGGGCGTTTTTTTGGAAAATAAAATAAAACAAAACAAAATGTGGACTGTAGGCAAACTGGTACAAATAAATGGTGGAACAAGTAAGAATAAAACTTTTAAAATCCACTTACCATAATTTTCGGGGTTCCTTGGAGCGTCGGCCATTTCTTTGGTTTCAAAATACAGCGTTCAGAGCTCTTCCCTCTGCAAATTCACCGCTATTGAAAAAAAAAAAAAAAAAAAGGGAAAATAAAATTAAAACTAATAAGGTAAAAGGAAACTATCAATTTGGCTTGAGGGGATAATAGCATAGGTTTGTTCACCGCGGAAGCAGATTGCTAATAAATGTCAAACGGAACTGAGCTATTAAATGTGAAAATTATAAAGAAAGGATAGGCACAAATTATATTTTCATATCCATAAATGATGGAAGTGCATCCGCGCGATCTAGCGGAAGCGCTAATAAAATCAAAGTACGTGCCGATAAACATAGATAGCGCTACGAGGTCTAAATGATAAATAATAAAATAAAGACTTTGCATTTTTAACGAAAATAAAACGATTCTTAGAAAATTAAGAGACACTGCTTTAACACACACACATACACATATATATGTGTGTATATTTGCATGTTTTTGTTTTTTTANTGGTGTTTCTAATAACTGTATTTTTTAATATAGTGAACTCCAATTCGGCATTAAAAAGGGGGTTGGAGTTAAGGGGGGCCAAAATTAAAATCATACAACAAAAATGAATAGAAAAATGTATGTAAGTGAAGTTTTACAGTAGAATAATATTTTTAAAAATAATTTTGAGTGTTTGGTGTGCTCTTTTATTGGATCAGTGACATCGAACCATTGTGATTTGCTTGATTTTCTTACGGGAAATATGCTCAAATTAGATGTGCCAGAGAATTTGTGTAAAATACTTTTATAATATTTTTGCGATAAATAAAAATTTCGGAAAATATTGAAAAACGTAATAAGTGTGTTGGCCAGTCCGTCTCATTTTAAAATAAGAAAAAAAAAATTAAAATTATGTTAATTTAAGCAGCTCCTGCGTTATGATTACCTATAGCATTTAATTATTAAACAATTAATGAGAGGGAATAGAATAAAAAAATCTATCTGTCCCAGCCAGGAATCGAACCTGGTTCTCCTGCAATTTGGGCCGGTGCACTTACCAGTTATGCTACCAGGACACGCTAGTTATCTCATTCAATTCCCTCTTCACTAGCAAGAGCCTAACCCACGAGAAAGGCGAGAACTTCGTCTTGTACTCGAAGGAGCTGACATTGTCAAACTATTTGCATTTAATTATTATCCTGTATAGTCCTAAATTTCCTCTTTCTGGGAAAGATTTTAGAAAGTGGATTTCTCTTATTCTACAAATCACCAAAGATCCTACGGCAATCTTAAAAAGTAGAATATAAATGTTTAAAAATTTTATTTTACAACTATTTAGCTTTATACATTTTTTTCTTAACGGTAATAATAAGGAAGATATTAAAATTTTAAATTATGGTATTCTCCAAACCTCCCACCTTTTCATTGACTAATATTTTATACATATTAAATATGTATAATTGTTAACGGACCATATATTAAGCGCTTCCCAAGTATGATCTTAAGATTGGTAAAGATCCGTTGATATTTTTCATAATACTGACGGGAACAGCTTTATTTCCCAAATCTGCTAAAACAATTCTCACAATTATGTAATTATTAATATGTAACTTATATCTTACCATTTTATAGATAAGGCCATCAATTATTAGGAAGAAGCTCTCAATATCCTTAGCTACATTTATAAATATCTCCTTTTATATGTTTCGAAAGGAAAAAAAAATGGTATGTAGCTTGTACCTAGAAACTTGTAGCCTAAAGTAATAGGCGCAAAAAGGAAATCTATGATTACAAAACAGAAGTACACTAAGAAAATATTGAAATTGGCACAAGAGCCCATTCCCTTAACCAACAGGACACTGTGCTCCTCAGAATAAAAATGTTAGAAAAATAAATTTTCACAAATAACGTTTTATAATTTTTGTCACGAGACTGTCAATTTTCCTTTTCCTCCAATCTCCTCTTAACTTCGTTCGATTTCAACGAAAATGAATTCTTTCAAAGGTTTACAAAGGAAGGCCTAAATAATTACTTCTACATTTTAAAAATATGGCGTCACGCTCAACCCATAAAGTTACATTCTTTTGAGTTATATTAAATGTAGTCTCTCTCCCTTCAACCATGACTGATTTCAGTTATTAACGATCTTAATCGTTGGGAATTAAGAAGTCCTCATGTTTAAGATAATCAATGGTGGGGAATTATTTAGAACTGAATTTAAATTTAATAAAGTAGGCCAGCTTATTTTTCATTAACATTTAGTTAATAAAAATATAAATATAAATTANCTTTTAGTCAGCTTTCATTTAATGAAAATTTTTCCAACTGACAAGTCCTATAAAATGATCTGTTTTACTAGTACATTGTTATACAGACTGGGGGTAACTGATTTTTATTAATAAAAACAGCTGGACTATTTTGAATGCATAATATATTGTTATTAGTTTTTAGTACAAATATTTTACTTTCAGTGCGGGCTTGAATTTCAATACATATAAACTTAAGTAAAAGTGATTGTCTAAATATTGAAATCAGTTGGCTAATTTTTGCTGCCTAAGAATGAATTTTACTACTAATTTTTATTTTTGTATACATAAAATGTATATAAATGTATTAAATTCATATTCAAATTAACAATTTTCATTTACAAATGTCATCAGTTTATCCTAATTATGACAAAAATAATAATTTAAAAGAAACCTTATACATTGAGATTTTTTAATTTTCCGCCAAATACTCTTATTTGTAGTTTACTAAATTTTGAAATATTGAGTCACTTTAGAACTTGAAATAAACATGAATTTGAACGCTGCAGAATTATTAACTCCCTTGGATCGCAGAAAATTAAACAATATCATGTTACTATATTAATAAATATGTATTCCAGAATGATTATAGATATAATATTTATTTGAATTTAATATAATTCTCTTGTTTATTAGGAAGGCCATGGCATTTTCTTTGAATGGATTTGTATTTGCTGAACCTGCTCCCCTCCACTTCTTCAGTTCAATTCAAATGTTCTTAGTTTTGTGGCATATTGAGCTGTCTTCACCAACATGACAAGAGCCATCTTCAAACTTCTGCATTTTCCTCAGAATCACTTACGAGGAATGTATTACAGATGTATTCCACTTTTTTGTGAAAGTTGTTGTAACAGGTATTTCTATTTAACTAATAATGTTATTTTACCATCTACAGTTATAATATTCATTTTATGAAGTAAGTGGAAGAGAGTATTTTGGGTGAGATTATATACATATAAATAAGTTTATAAAATAATATAAGTTAATTTGTTTATTGAAACTTAACAGTTACAATTATTAATAATTACTTCGGCTTATTTTGACTCAACAAACACACAAGCTAGAGTATGTCCTATTAATTCAATTTATTTATTTATATTCTATGGAAAATATTCTTGTAATTAAAATTTAATTTGAAGTTTGCTCATTGAGTTTGTCTCTGAGCTTTAGTTTTAGTGACACCAAATCAGGTTTATATTTCTTAAGTATTTAAAATAAATTTTTCATTGGTGGCCTTATTTATAAAAGTGATGGCAATTAAACATAACACTGTTTTATTTATATATTAACTAATGTCCACCGATAAAATATGTTAGTTCTCATCTATACAATAATCAAACTTTAGAAAGAATGGTATACTACCCAAAAGTGTTTAATATATATTTTTATGCATTGAGAGCTGTGATCTGGAAATTTGATAGCAGCAACATCTAAAACAATATATGCAAGTCAAGTAATGCATTTTTTAAATACTTTTATTACCCCTTACTCATATTATATTTATATTTATATTTTTGTTGTACGTAGATAATATTGTCTGTTTTTAATTTTTTGGCATTTACTCTACTCTAACACCAATTAGATTTGTTTTTTAAGTAGTACTAAACATGTTCTTAATAAAACCAATACTAAATGAGTTTAAATTCAAATGTTATTTTGAAAGTTTATGATATTCAATGTAAAGATATTCACAGCTGTTACACAAGCATATATCTATGTATAAATACTTTTTAGAGCATTATATCGAATTCCATCCTTATTATTTTTAGAGCATTATATCGAATTCCATCCTTATTATTTAGTAAAATTTATGTTAATAGATTTAACTGTAAACACAAATGATAAAATAACCAACTCTGCTGTATAATTATACAAATACTAAGATTATATAATTATATTTCTTGCTCTTCGGATACCAGCTTAGCTCAGGGGATCTGTTTGGGACGCCTAACTCAGGTCCTGTAGGTTTGAGTCCCGCCATGGATAATCTTTTATTGTGAAATAAAAGCTTGACCAAGGCTATGAGTTTTAGAATAATGTAGATAGCCTCTCCCCCTCATGTCCTTTAGAGAATGAATGGGATGTAAAAAAAAAAAAAAAATTTGTGCTCTTCATTTCTTTTATTTATTTTTTCTCCACAATTCATCCATTCTTAAACAGTTTTTGAAGTATTCAAAACAGAGAATTTGCTCCAGTTCAATTTTTATGGTATCAACTTGATTAGCTTGGATATATTTATATATCTGTTTTTTTCCCTTCAAGTTTCAATTAGAGTGAAGGCATTATTGAGATTAAGAGAGCTGAACTATTACTAGCTAAAACTCTCAAATGCTACCTTAAAAAGAGGTGGGGGTCTTGGTCCACTGGGGATATGGATAAAGAAAACACAGTCTTAATTGGCATGCTTGACTTATTTGTGACAACATAATGATTCATCGAAGAATAAATGTTTAAGCATAAGCACTCCTAATATTTTTCATAAGTATTTTCCCTTTGGAAGTTTCCTATAAATTGCTATCAATATGTAAAATATTATTTTACAAGTTATAGGAATGATTTTTGAATTATAATAATGTTTTATTGTAATTATTCTTGCAAGTCACACTGTCTTATACCTGTCTTATAGCTTAATCTTTTTGAATGCTTTCTTGAATTTTGGACTAAGTACAATTGCATATGGTTGCAATTTATCGATTGCGTAAAAATCATGCCACTTGGTTCCTTGGCTTGGATTAAATGCTTTGCGTTATTCCTTTAATATAATTTTTTTCTATCCCTATATTTTTTGTTTATGATAAAATAAATTTATTTTGAATAATTCTATTTGATCTTACCTTAAATTAATAATGTTAATTTATGTATTTTATTAAATTAAAATAGTCAATGTGATAGAATGTAAATTGTTAGTATGATAGAGGTGATAGAATGATATAATGAATTACAAAAGAAGCTGGAAATTATTTCCAGCTTCTTTTGTAATTCATTATATAATCAGATTATTATAATAGTTATTATTATAAGTTTATTTTTCATGATTAAGCACAGGCTGGAACAGTTCGTGGGTTTATTTAAGATCTTGGTCTGCTAAGGTCAGGACCAATCTTAATTTATCACTTCTAGACTACTTGCTCCTTGTGCCAGCACTAGTAATTGCCTGAGGTGGGCAATAATTCTCATGGCTACTATATGATTGCTTCCCTTGGATCATTTAGTTCTATTTAAACCAATACTAAATATTTCCTACAAATCCAATGATGTTTCCATGATAAGCAATGTGATTTTCTACAGTTTTACCAGTACTTCATTTCTTTAGTTGCTCCTAAAGTAAATATATTTAGCCAACTCGTGTGAAAATATATTAGTTGAGACTATTAGCTCCATCTGGTTATTTAATTATTTATAAGTTTTAACTAATTATTATTCATTAATATAATTTTATAACATAAACATTCATTAGGTTATATTTAAATAAATTAACAGTCTTGTTTGAATGAAGAATTAGTAAACCTAATTGTAAGATAAGGAAGTGAATTTACCTGGATTCTTTTATTAATTGCAGCTGTGACCAAATTTTGGTTACATTTTTATTGTATGTATTTTATAGTACAGCAGTTCAGGACATAATAGGACAAAAAAAATCACTAATATGAACATTTAAACCTGTAGAATTTTTTGTTATTGTGTCTGTTTGTCTAGAATCATTACTTTGTATTTTGTGTTTATATTTAGTTTTTTACTATATTTAAATTTTTTCAACTATAACTTCAACTATAAATTAGTTTACCTGCATCTCTCTCTTGTACAGTATAAGTACATACTTAATAGCTAAGAAAAATTAATTTTTTTTATAATTGGTTTAATCTTTGTTGTTCCCTTCTTAAGTTCCACTTTTTCTGGTTTAGTTTCACAGAATTCATATTGTAATATTCATGTTATAAAAAAAAAAAATATATATTAAATGCAAAATAAAAAATGTGGGCAGCTGAGTAATTGGTTAATATTTTATGTTTCCCTCCCTGATTTTTATTGCTTTTTAAATTCATATTCAAATACACCTGTTACTATTATAATGACATCAAATATGAAGTATTATGTTTGATTGACCTGAAGCTAAGAGAAAATCTACATATCATTTGAACCCCTTCTGTGGAGTATACATTTTTAAAAATAAAAACTACACAGCATTTTATCGCATCTAAGATTGTTTATAATTTAAATTTCAGTGATATCTGCCTGGTAGTGTGACTGGTAAAATAGTAACTAAGTTGCATTGTCACTTTCTACTAAACTCCTTTAAAAATTAGTCATATACTCCTATTTCTTTCCATATTAAGTTTAGATTGATACATAGACTACATCTTTTCATCCTCCCTACCGCTAGGATTTTACAACAGTGGGGTACAGGAAATTATTTGCTCCTAATACTTCATTGTGTTGTATAAGTAATATAATCTTTCACTTGTTATTAAACTTTCTACATTGAGTTTCATAGTAATAAACTAAATACTGTGACCCTTCTCCTAGATTGACTAGATACAACCCATTCTTTATGGGAAATTATAGAAAAGAACTGACAATTATGAAGTATTTTACTCTCATATATTAATTAAATTAAATTAACACTATTAGGAAGTGAGAGAAGGAAAAGCTTATAAAGAGAACCAAATGGGAAAAAATGGTTCTGCTTAATTTATGTGAGTGTCATGTTGTAAATGGCTGAGCTCATAGCCAGAATAATTATATAGCTCTGTATAAAATGCTAAGCTCTATAAAAAAACTTTATGCCCAGAATATAAGAGTTTGTGCAATTTATAGATTGGTTATTCATTCATAGAATATTGTGCAGGAGGTGTGATATATTTCACATAGATATTGTTATAATAGGTAGGATATTATTATCATAATCCTCTTTGCTCCCTTTCCTCAGTCATTTTCTCATCACTTTTATGGAGAACAGTATATATTAGAAATTATCTGTGTAATATAATCTCTCTGTTTACTCTCATGCAGGCTCTTGGTCTTTCAAGGGTTGGTTTTTCATGTTCACTGTAGCTATTTCTTCTTGAAACATGTTTATATTGAATTGGAGAACAATTGGTATTCCATAGTAGTTGCCCCACTCTCGATTGATTGTTTTCTTATAAATGAACAGAATTACTACAACTTCTCAGTCCTTAGAAATTTTCTTTTCGCTCCAAATCTGATTTAGAAATTAGAAGAATATCTTCTTGGCCTGTACTATCCATATAATTGTTTACATATACAGCTAAGTTCTGTTAACTTTCCTAGTTTAATCTTGATGATGGCTTCAAGCAGTTTTTCTTTTCTAATGTAGTAGTCCTCAATTTTAACAACCTTTAAATCCTTGTCATTTTTAGCCTATTGCTATTGCCTATTAATCTCAACATAAAATGAGAAATTTGCATAGATTACACTGAGAGACTTATTTTAATTCACAAAATTCTTTAAAGGTGTGGCAAAAATGTTAAAAAGCTTTATTTTACATATATATATAT